>JAODAL010008665.1:0-116064 GCA_025379985.1 Phyllomedusa bahiana | reverse complement strand
CGGGCTATTTTTTTGGTATATACCGCCCGCCTGGCTATACATTTCCCTCCCTCCCCATATACTGCCCCTCCGGCTATACACTGCCCTGCCTGCCATAACTCCCTCTCCTGGTATACACTGCCCTGCCTGCCATATACCCCTCCCTGGTATATCCCGGCCCTGCTGCCCTAATTAGGGCCCTGCCTCCCTAATTACTAAGATGTTTTTGGGTTAAACTTTCTGCGGGGGCAAGGT
Organism: Phyllomedusa bahiana; assembly: GCA_025379985.1. Classification (NCBI taxonomy): domain Eukaryota; kingdom Metazoa; phylum Chordata; class Amphibia; order Anura; family Hylidae; genus Phyllomedusa; species Phyllomedusa bahiana. The sequence continues at coordinate 115,830 of JAODAL010008665.1, read as the reverse complement.
GCGGCCGGGGGTGGTTAGGCGGAAAGGAAAAGGGAAAAAGAACGATTCAGAGAATGATAAAAAGGGGGGGGGGGGACAGACCCCCTCCGGTGAGTCCTGGTGTCGGGGGTTATTTTGCTATATATTCGTTAGTGCGGGTCCGTCTGTAAAAGTGACCTGATGGAAATGTTTAATTTGTTTTTGAGTATTTTTTTTTTTTTGGGGGGGTGGGAGGTTGTTAGGTAGGAGTGGAAGGGGGGGGGCCCCCCGTACCCCTTTCTCCCCGGGGCCCATAGTGTGTTAAGACGGCCTTCCCTGTGTTGATGAAAAACTGCTTGAGTCAATTATATTTCCCAGAGCCGTGACACTGGTGAGTAAAAACTTTGGTATGTATTGTAATAATATAAAAGTGTGAAGAAACCTGTGTACACAGTACTACCATATATGGCATATGGGTTTTGTTTTTATCTGTTAAGTGCCCTTTTTAAATGACAGCTTTTGAATGATTGGTGTGACAGAAATGGAACAGAAGTGGACAGAAGGGGCCCAAATTTTCACCCTTTTTTGGGATAACTGGGTTTTTTTAAAATCCCTTTTTCACATGTCTTTTGTATCTATCTTGCGCCCTTTGCCTCCTTCCCCAAAACACGTCAGCCCCTAAAAATTTTTATCCCACACTTTCCCTCCTTTGCACCCATGTACAATACATGATCTTATTTCTTCAGCTATCCCAAACCCCCTCATTCAGGTTGACACAAACGCCCCTCCCGTACATCCTGAAGCAAAAAGTTCACTTTTTTCTCCTGCTTTCAGTGCAGGGCATCTCTTAACCTGGCTCAACAATTTTTTTTTAAATTTCCCAAATATTTTCCGCCCCAGAAACCCTGTAATTTAGTCTACGTCCTTTCCCCTCCTTTTAAAGTTGTTCTGGAACTCCTATCTTCTGAACAAACTATACTATTCATGACCCTTTCACTTAACATTTCCCCAAAACCTACTCTCCAAAACAGCCAACAATGTACACTGCTTCCCCGTGTTCTCACCCACTCTTTAATTCTACAAACCACCCGGGCCTGGGGAAAGGAGTTTGTCATTCTTCTTTTTCCCTATGCACTTTTTCTAGGGCATTCTCCGCCTCCCTTTATTTGCTTCCCTTTTAGGGCCATACCCCCCAACTTTTTTGGCCAATTTTAGGGTTTGGGTTCACTGCCGCATTTGATTGAACTTTAGCGCTTTTAGTTTTTTTAAAAAGCAAGGATAGATCGTTCGTGGGCCCTTATGCGGAATAGAAAAGACAAGCTGTAGTTCCACAGCTCTTCTTTTTTTGCTATCTTCGGGCGCGGCTTTTATGTTGTATAATTGCCAGCGCTTTTTAGTTTCTTGGCGTTTTCCCCATACAATACAATTGTAGGGGGGACGTAAAAAAACAAAAACGCCCAAATTTTTTGCGAAAAGCGTGACAAAAATCGGCCCTGCTGGGAAAAACGGGCTCTCTGGCAATTTTTTTGCCCGAGGGGTGTAGCCTACCTCAGAGGTGGTTGTATAAAACCCCCCCTGCTCACCCCCCCAGTTTGGATTATTTCGCTGCATGGCTCACTCACTTACTCTCTAGTAAAATTTCTTTCACTAATCTCTTCCCTTGGCCTCTTGCATTTACGATTTTCCCACACAAGGGTGGGAAATCTCTTGATCGCCTTTTTTTTCTTGCCAATTCTAAAACCCTTACTAAATTCCTTTCACCCTCTGTCAAACCCCATCTCTTTGCAATCACTAACTCTCAGCCTTTTCAGGACACACCTTCCCATCCCACTTCGAATTAAAACCCTCATGAAACCACACACAAAAACGTGTAAATCTCCAACTCCTTGGGGCATATTGGCACCCTTACTCCCGTACCCCCCCAAAAGGGAGACCCGGCCCTTGGGAACACCCCAACCGGGGTTTTTGTAGGATGTTCCATTCTGCCAATTTGTGGGGAAAATCAAAGTCCTGCAGACTTTCTCCATTACAAGTTCATGCTCAGGATTTACCACACTGCCCTTCATCACGCCAAACAAGACAACTTTACACAATATGTCAAAACGACTATTAGACACTTTCCCTCCTCAGGTCTAAAGCTGAGGCCCCGGTCACCGACCTTCACTGAAGACCTGGCCACTCACTTCACATAAATACTCAACAGTATCCAGCAAAACATATCTCAATCCCCAAGTAATATCAATCCTGTCCCCTCCCGCATGTCCTCTATTCTGCTGTCAACCCCAGGCTTCTCTTGTCTGCTCACTCCACTACCTGCTCTAGTGACCCCATTCCCTCCCACCTTGTCCAGTCCATTTTGTCCAGGTGTCATCTCACACCTAACTGCAATCTTCAACCTCCCTCTCTCTACTGGGATCTTTCCAACCTCCCTTAAATACACCATCATAACCCTTTTACTAAAAAAGCCCACTCTGGACCCATCCTGTGCTGCTAACTACCAATCAGTCTCTAACCTTCCCTTCATCTCTAAACTTCTGGAATGCTTGGTCTACTCTCGACTAACCCACTATCTCTCTGCTAACTCTCTTCTTGACTCTCTGCAATCAGGTTTCCGCACTTTACACTTCACATAAACTGCTCTAGCTACAGTTTCAAATGAACTACTGATGGCTAATTCTTAGGGCAACTACTCATTGTTGCTTCTTTTGATTTGCAGCATTTGACATGTAGTCACAACTTCTCTTGATGCTATTTCGCCATTGGCTCAGGCACCGCTCTTTGTGTTCTCATTCTACCTCTCTGACTGCTCTTTCAGTGTCTCATTTCCCGGTTCAACTTCTTCTCTTCATCCTCTTGCTGTTGATGTTCCTCAGGGATCAGTTCTAGGCTCTTTTTACTCTACACAACCCTTATAGGACAAACCATCAGCAGATGTGGCTTTTCTGATACAATCTGGAAGGATTGCTTTAAATCCTCAACTATATCTCATAATTTTCAGGATGTACATGGCAATGTGAATGCGTTTTCTCTATGGGTATAGAGAAAATCCACAGTGGAAATTTGCATTAAAAGCTAATTAGCAGATAATCAAAATGGATTTTTGATTTGGGCACTTAAACTCCAGCCGGTCCTAATATTAAGCAAGATATCATTTATCAATACTAGTTAGTTATGGTTATTTTTTTCAGTTCTGTTAGGATATTCTATTTTGTTGTTTTTATTATCTAGTTGTTGTTATTAGCGTTACTCGTTAGGTGCTTGTATGCCCTCTTTTTCTATAGATTTTATCTTACTTCAACAAAGGAGAGAGTTGTTTTATTCAATGTCTGTGTGGATGGTGAGCTGACTTCCTATTACATGCATCAGCAGATTTGGCTTTCAGTACCATCTCTACGCTCATGACACTCAATTATACATGTCTTCCCATGGCATCACCCCCGCCCTACTGCAAAACACCAGTGACTGTCTGCTGTCTCTAACATCATCTCAAACTGAACTTTACTGAACTAAAATGAACTTGTCATTTTGCCATCAACTAATCAACCCCATATTTCTCTCTCACTGTGTGGGTTATACTAGATTTCCATCTCTCCTTCACTCCCTATATTCAATCTCTTACCCACTCTTGTCACCTGACATCTCCAGAATGCATCCTTTTCTTACTGTGGAAACAACTCAAACTCTCATTGTTGCTCTTATTATTTCCTGTCTTGACTACTGTAACTTCCTGCTTATCGGTTTTGCAACAGCTAGGCTCATCTTTCTTTCCAGCCGCTATACTGATGCCTCTACCCTGTGTCAGTCACTGCACTGGTTGCCCACAAAACACAGAATACAACAGAAACTAATCACTCATCCATGAAGCTCTCCATAGCGCTGCACCCTCCTACATCTCCTCGCTCATCTTTGTATACCACCCTAGCTGTTCCCTGCACTCTGCTGATGATCTTAGATTCCATGCCTCAATCATCAAAAGCTCCCATGCTCGTGTCCAAGTTCTTGCACATGCTACACCAGTTCTCTGGAACATGCTATCCTGTACGATGAGGCACACTCATAACCCTAATAGTTTTAAGCGCGATTGAGAATACATCTTCCTAGGCAGGCCTGCCAAGATCCCTAATTGCAAACCCATCACTTTTTGTCACATACACTTCTGACACTCCCTACACTTGGACACTCACAGGAACTTACCTGTATATACTGTAGGGTGAGATTTTTGCTTCTTGTATTATCCACTGTATAACTGCATAACTATTATCAGTGGGTATTGGTAACTGTTCATGGCTGGAGGAAGGGCTGGCAGGGGTGTTCCCATCCAAAAGTTTGCTATGGGGTCCAGGGTTCTCTGGCCAGCAGCTACACCCCTCTATAGACTTTCATTCTTCATTTTAGAATTTTATTCAAAGCCATGTGGAGATTGAGGAGTTCAGCATTGGATTCGTTTTTGTTTTTTGTTTTTTTGTTGCAGAAGCTTAAAAAAGTGTTTAAAATAGGTGCACGGCAAGATGAGCCTACCAACATTGTACTGACGAATGGTGAGCTATGATCACTACTGCAGGTATGCTATAACTAAGTGGTGCATCGTCAGCTAAGGAGGGTAAGTACGTTTTTCCCTTTCTGAATTTGCTTTATATTTTGCTATATATTGCAGATCTTTCATTTGTGTGCATGTTCACAATTTATGGGTTTTGTGCTGTTCTAGTGAAGGAGGTGTGCGTTTTGTGGTATGACAGCGAAGTGGGCAGAGGTATTTCGGTGTGATAGCAAGGTAGGTGTGAGTTTTGTGCTATGAGACCTAGGTGGGCATGGGATTTGTGGTATGATCACGAGGTGGGCAAAGTTTTTTTTGGTATGATAGCAATTTTTATAGACTAAACTTTTCATCAACTATTGTTAGTTACGTTTACTCTATGGGCCACATGTATGAACCTGTTTAGGTCTAAAACTCACTTTTTTGCCCATATTAACCTATGGGCAAAAGAGTGAGTTTTAGACCTAAACAGGTTCATACATGTGGCCCATATATTTTCTCATATTAGGAAGATGGTAAGCACAATTTATTTTTGCTTTTTAAGAAAGTATAAAAAGACAATTATCCCATCGCTATTGGGTTCAGCTCATAAATTCTTTCAACAACCAGCGCTGGCAAATTGGACAACTGTATATAGAGCTAAAAAGATATGCAGAATTTAAAAAAAAAAATTTAGCATGACTTTAAGGATTAATATCTTAAAATTATATCCCTTTTTTCTGTCCCACAGCTACTCAGAGAAATTTTTGGACCTTTAAAAGATGACCTTGGTAGCCTTTGACCGGCTGGTGGACATATTGTTGCCTCATTTGCAGCATCAGGGTACCAACATGAGGACATCCATCTCTGCAAGGGAATGACTATTAAATTAAGTATTTTTTTAATTTCAACAATTTCTTTTGCTCTTTTTGTATAGAGATTACTTGCAACAGTGGAAAGGTATTCCCCCCCTGCACCTCCATTTCCAAGTTGGTAATTCTACCATCTCAGATATTATGAGGTCTACATGCCACATAATCTAGCAGTACTTGCAGTCCATCTCAATGGCTAGCCCAACCCAGGAGATTTGGTTGCAGGTAGCAGCAGGCTCTCAGTCTGGGGCCCAATTCCCTAACTGCATAGGTGCAATTAATGGTAAGCACATACGTGTGCAGCAACCACTGCGATCAGGATCGATTTTCTTTAACTACATAAATTATTTCCCTTTGTTCCTGGTGTCAGTGGCTGATGCACACCACAAGTTTGTTGCTATTGACATCAGCGCCTATGGACGTTCTGGGGACTCCCAAGCACTGCTAAGTTTGGGATGCAAGTACTACGAGACCAGGTGATTGTATCTTCACCAAAACCTCTTCCAGAAACCACGCATCCAGACCCCTTTGTCCTGGTATAGGATAAGGTTTTTCTGTTATTGACAAAACTGCTGCGCCCACACTCACAAAGGGTACCTGATGCTCGGGGAGAGTTTTTAATATGAGGCCTAGCTGGGCACGATGCTTTGTGGAATGTATCGTAAATCAGCAAAGAAAGGGTCTTCACCACTGCAATTAGGTTGGATGAGCACACGGTAGAAAGAGTCATCAAAGCTGCCTGTGTTCTCTACAATAGTGTTCGGGATTATGAGAGTCCTGACATGGAAGTGGCGATTCAGGCAGGTTTTGGTGACTCTTCATTCACCTGGGGCATTGGCCATCCATCCAACAAAGCTGCAGTGATGAGAGAAATCTTTATGACCTATTTCATATTCCCTGAAGGTGCCATACCATGCTAATTTGAAAGCCTCAGTAATTAGCACTTGTTCCGGGAGTTATGGATCTTCTCATGTTCCCTCAAAGGCCACCATATTTAAGAATTTTTAACACCCCCCCCCCCCCCCCCGCCTCTCCCCGTTCTCCTGGCTCCTGTATTATATTTGCCAGAAGATAATGTAGGTAAACTTCACCACCACCTGAAGTCATGAAGGAGGAAGTAAGTTCTCCCCATCAAACACTCTGGCCCATATTTTCCCCAGTGTGTCTTCACCCACTTGGATTTCATTTCCCTTTTTTGTAAGGTCATCCATATTCGCAAATGGATGGCAAAAATTGAGTTTTTTTATAATTTTATTTTTATTATTTTTTCTTTATTTAGATTTTTTATTGTAAAAAAACATGCATTTAGCTGGACGCTGATGGGCCATCACTGAAGCCATCCCAGTGATCCCTTTCAGTGCCTTTGCTTGTTTATGTCTCAAGTGACAAGGGCACTTGCGTTCATGCTCAACATTAAAGCCTTTGATTGATTGCCCCAGTCACATGAGTGATACCACTGCAGGGATCACCAGGACGGCTGCAGTGGCGGAAAAACAGCATCCAGTGGAAAGTATTCTTCTTCTAACAAAAAATTCACACTCACTCTTGTCCATAGGTGGAAGTACAAAAAAGTTATTGGTTGCAGAAAATGGTACTGCAGCGCAAAATAAGACATAGAAAGTTTTTCGTTTAGTTTTTTTATGGTACTACAACGAAATCAGTACATGATTTTTATTGCCAGATTCGCATCAACCTGCAGAATATAGATAACACATGATTTAAACCGAAAAGGGAACACCATAAAAAACAAAATTCTTGCATACTTTTTTTTTTTCACATTTAACCCGAGTTAGAATTTATTTGAGACTTCTCAGTATAATCTATGGTACCAATAACACCATTGAAGAAAGTACATATTGACATCCTAAAAAAGAGTCCTAATGTATCACTGTAAAAAAAAGTTATTGCTCTTGAAAGGTGGGGAGAAAAAAAACAGAGTCAAATTATTATTATTACCAGCTGTTAGGAAGGAGTTTAAAATGTTTTATAAAAAATAATAATAATATACATTATTATAATAATAATAATAATAATAATAATAATAATAATAATAATAATGATATATAATAGGTTAGATGGGTAGTAACAACCCACTTAGCCCTACGCTAACCCTCTACTACCTCAACTCCAACCCTACCCTCAACCTTACTGATAGAGATGAGCGAATTGATTCTAACAAAGCGGAATTTGTTTAGAATTTCAGGAAAAATTTGATTCTGAATGGAGCCGAAATTCATGACTGCGAGCACATGGCATGACATGAGGCAAAGAACTATGGAAGGAAGAAAGGAACACTTCCAATGACATGTGCAGTCATGCAGCCAATCAGCAGCCAGCCAGCTTCTGTGATGTCACAGCCCTATAAATAGGGCAGCCGTGTTAAATTCTGCCACTTGTCACTGTGTCTCATATGCACAAGCATCTCTCTATAGCAGCACTAGATTGCACTCTGTGCAAAATACTTCCGATGTTAGATCTTCTCGGGTGAAATACCTTTCAAATACACAGGTGTGTGTTATTTACACACCTGTTCCTAAACCAGTGTTACTTTTTTATTTTTGGGAAATTGCTATCTGTGGCAACAGTAATTTTTTTCACTTATTGTGGGGAACTCTGTGTCAAACTCAGTGTGTGTATTTCTGCCCTACACACATCTACATTAAACAGAGTTTGTTTTATTGTACATTTTTGATCAAACAGTATGTCAGACAGAGAGATGGCAGGCCCTTCATATGGGAGTGGCAGGTGCACAAATGTTCCAGGAGCAAGCAACTTTTGCAGTACAGTTAGGAGACATCACAGCTGGGGTCACTTGGCGAGGCCAGAGCTACCGGTGTCATCTAGCAGCAGTGTGTTGCCCACCAATCCAATGGTTCTTGAATGGTTGTCAGATGTCATTCCTCCCAGATGACATCCGACAACCCCAGCCAAGAGTCAGTGGGTTCGTCAGACACAAATCTTAGTTGGCATGGTCTGGGAGCAGGTCAGGGGCCCTTACCTGTCCTCAACCTGTCTTTGTTCCATTTGGTTCCCTCAGCCAGGGAACTACTATGTGCTTTGGACTATGTGCAAATATACAGCGAGGACAAACTATTTGAGGACAGTGAGCAGCTACTTGGCAGCAAAGAGGTGGGGCAGACATCTGCTGCTTCTTGCAGTAGGTGGGCAAGTAGTGATGTGGAGAGTGGCATGGGAGGTTATGTTGCGAGCGGTCAGGTTCTGTACACCGAGACCATTGAGGAGGACAGCAGTGATGGGCAAACACAAATTGATGACAATGTAGCCAATCGCACTTGGAATCCGGGTGAAGCAAGGGGTTCATCATCATCAAGTCAGTAGTGTGGCTGGGAGTCAGCAGGGTGACAGCAATGCGAGGTCGGGAGCCAAATGGCCATGGGGTAGACCCCCCGCTACACAGGTTCTTTCTGGGCCAGAAAGTAGCACCACAGGGGCTCACCGAGGCAGCAGCAATAGAAGTCAAGTCAGTGTGGAGTGTTGGTGGTAAAATCACCTACTCGGCAGTGTGGCAGTTTTTTTTCCAAGACACCGGAGGAGGGGAACATGGCTATATGTAGAAACCGTGGACAGTAAGTGAAGCGTGGCCAGGGACCTAATGTTGGCACCACGGCCCTACATTAACATATGCAGTGTCACCATCCAGTGGCCTGGGAGAAATGTGTCTCAGATGTGGTGGTCCATCCTGCCGCAACAGCAGCACCCATTAGCACGCATCCCATTTCAGGCAGTCAAGGCTCCACAACCTCTGCCGAAAGGAGCTGTCTGTCTTTCCTATCTCCTACCGGCCCAGATGTTTCTGCTCCTCGACACTCATTGCGCCAGCAGTCGTTCACCGCGGCGACTGCCAAGATACATCAGTATGCATCTAGCCATCCTATGGCGAAGAAGTTGACCATGCTTCTGTCCAAGTTGGTGGTACTGCAGTCCCTCCCTTTTCAAGTGGTCGACTCTGCACCATTCAGAGAACTGATGGCTTGTGCCAGGCCGAGGTGGAGAGTCCCAAGCCATAATTTCTTTTTGAAAAAGGCAGTACCAGCCCTGCACAAATATGTAGAATAGAAGGTGGGCCAGTCCTTGAGCCTGTCAGTGTCTTCCAACCTGCACGGCAGCGCGGATGTGTGGAGCTGTAACTATGGTCAGGGACAATACATATGCTTTACGGCCCACTGGGTGAATGTGCTTCCTGCCCAGCCACACCAGCAACTTGGACAGGAAACGCCGCTTTCTCCTCCACATTGTCAAACTGCTGATCCTGCGCCAATGTCCGCCTCCTCCACCACCTCAGCCTCCACTACAGTGACAAGTCTTAGTGCTCCTCCAGCATACCACATGTGCAGGGCATGGCAGCATCACGCAGTTCTACACCTGGTTTGCCTGAGCAAATGAAGTCACACAGGGGAGGAACTGCTCCGTGTCATGAAAGACAAAATCAATTCCTGGCTTTCTCCGTGACAACTGAAAATCAGAACCATGGTGACAGACAATGGAAAGAACATTGTGTCCACGCTGTGCCCATGTTCAATCTGGTTGTCAAACGGTTCCTCAAGTCTTCCAGCCATCTGCAAGACATTCTAAAAATGGCCAGGAAACTTAGCATGCACTTCAGTCATTCCTACACTGCCAAGAACACACTCCTTGAGCTGCGGCAGCAGAACAGCCTCCCTCAACATAGGCTGATATGCGACATTTCCACCCGTTGGAATTCCAGCCTCCATATGTTGGACCGACTCTGTGAACAGAGACAGGCCCTTAATTATTTCTTGCTGATCCAAGAAGACAGGAGTATAATTTGAATATCAGCCAGTAGCAGCTCATGCATGACATCTGACGTTTGCTCAGGCCCTTTGAGGAGGCCACGTTATTTGTCAGTCGCCAGGACTACGGGATGAATAATGTCATTCCCCTGCTTCATATCCTGGAACAGATGCTGCAAAATCTGTCAGGTCAAGGGACTGGAGACATGGAGACTACATCTCATGGCCAAATGAGTCCAGTGGGAGCTGAACTGAAGGAAGAGGATCAGGACATTGGAGTACAAGCAATATCTGGCGAAATTATTGTTTTTTCTACTCAGGGGACAGAAAAGGCGGAGCAGGAGCAGCCGGAGGAGATAGAGGGAGATGAGGAAGACAAGGCAAATGACCCAAACACAGTGGCAGTATACAGTGGAGATGGAGGTACGAAGTCCTTCAAAATCACTTGCGCATCAGTAGCAACCTGAGTCTGGAGTCGTTGATGAGCAGCTTTCTTCACCCACCTAGTGAGGAAGGTACTCACCAGCAGCCGCAGGACCTGGAGCAGACCCTCAACCAGCAGGTGGCGGCCTACTTGGGCGTGCACTCTGCCACCCCACATTGAAGATTTGCTGGACTACTGTGCAGCCAAACTGGATTTGTGGTGGCAACGTGCCGATTTTACACTGGAGAAGCTGTCCTGCCCAGCCAGTAGTGTGGCATCAGAGTGGGTGTTCAGTGCAGCAGGGGCCATAGTTTCGCTTGTCCTCTCGAAATGTGGAGAGACACACCTTTGTCAAGATGAAGCAGTCATGGATCAGCCAGGATTTCCAATGCCTGATGCATCAGATTAGATCAGCCATGCCACCTCACCCAAGCTTTGACAAATGAGTCTGGGTTCTTCTGGCTTCCTGCCTCAGCTACTATTCTGATGCTGCCACCCACCTGATGCCACACATCTGCTGCCAGCTGTTCCTTCTACCAGCCACCATCTTTACCAGGGACTGGTATTGCCACCCACATCCACACTCTTCACTGGGCCATTATGTAGCCTTCTGATGCTGCTGCCACCTAACCACTCAGGTCTCCTTATGCTGCTGCTGCCACCTCCAGGCTATGTCACCATGTCACTCTCTGGCTTGATGCTGCTGCTGCCGTTAAATTATGTTACCTAGCTGCCGTTACCTCAAAATTATATCATTGTGGGACTCTGTGGCCTGATGCTGCTGCTGTTGCTGCTGCCACCACCTCCACACTGTGTAATTGTGCCATTCTGTGGCCTACTTATGCTGCAGCCATCTCCACAATCAGTCATTGTGCCACTCTGTGGAATACTCATACTGCTGCTACCTCCACAATCTGTCATTGTGGCACTCTGTGGCCTACTCATGTTGCCGCCACCTCCACAATCTGTCATTGTGCCACTCTCTGGTCTACTTATGCTGCTGCCACCTCCACACTGTGTTACTGTGCCACTCTGTGGCCTACTCATGATGCTGCCACTTCCACAATCTGTCATTGTGCCACTCTGTGGCCTACTCATGCTGGTGCCACCTCTACAATCTGTCATTGTGCCAATCTGTGGCCTACTCATTCTGCCGCCACCTCTACACTATGTCATTATTCCACTCTGTGGCCTACTCATGTTGCCACCACCTCCACACTCTGTCATGATGCCACTCTGTGGCCTACTCATGTTGCTGCCAACTGACCACTCTCTCACTCGACTATTCCGTGGTTTCCTAATGCTGTTTCTACCCTCCACCACTCTATGATGTTGCCACTATGTTTATTTTTCCCCTTCTTTTAATCTGTCAGAAGGAATGAAAAGGACAAACACAACCGATTGTGTCTTCGGAGAAGCCGTAAGGCCAGTATGACATGGTCCTTTGTTTGAATCTGGATTGTCTGATGATTAGATAACCAAAAGCAGAAGTGCATACAAAACAAAGAAGAAAGACATGCAACTATTGAATTTACTTGTCATCTCTGTTTTGGATCAACTCCTGTTTGTTTTTGGCTTTAGCAATACTGATGGATTATTGACCAATTGAAAGCAGACACTGACAGATAAAAGGAAGGGCCAAATGATCAGTGACGTCAACGCAAAATTACTGCCGACACCCTCTCCAGGTTCCGTCAATCTATGGTATCATCTGATGTCGGTGTAAAAGGAGTGCGCTCTTTTATGCCATAGTGGGATCTTTGCCCTCAGCTTGGTTCTTTGTAGCTGGCGCTGACATTAATCTGTGAGGCTGCATTCCCACTTCAGTTGTTTGGTCAGTTTTGCTCCTGTAACTGCCCAAATAAGTGAAGCAATTCTAAGAGCGACGCCTGTCATCTGCGTGTCATACTAAATCACAACATTGTTTCAATACCAAACCACGCTCCCTAAACATATTTCATCATGGCACAATGTTCTACAACACCATACAGGCTCTCTGCAGCCAGGAAATAGCTGTTTTTTAACACAATTCGCAGCAAATAAATTCAGACTGAAACTTTCAGCAACTCGGCCGAATCGAAGTTGAGTTATTACATTATTTAAAAGTGTCATATATTCACTGTCCACTATATGTATAAATATATATATATGTGTATGTGTCTCGATATATATTTGGCTATACAACCCTCACATTTTTTAAATATTGTATTTTATCTTTGGACAACACTGAAGATATGGCACTTTCATATAATAATTTCATATACTCAACACACAGCCATCAATGTCTAAACTGCTGGCAACAAAAGTGAGTACACCCCAAAAGTGTAAATATTTTGTTGGGCCACCATTATTTTCGAGCACTGCCTTAACTCTCTTGGGCATCCAGTTTACTAGAGCTTCACCACTGGAATCAGATCACAGAGCTAATGGATGTTCAAGCCCTTGCTCTTTTCCACCTTCCGTTTGAGGATACTCCACAGATGTTCAAAAGGATTTAGGTCTGAAGACATGCTTGGCCAGTCCAGCATCTTTACCCTTGTTTTCTTTAGCAAGGCATTGATTGTCTTTGAGGTATGTTTGTCTGTGCAGCCGGTTATCATAATAATAATAATAATCTTTATTTATATAGCGACTCACAGAAAAAAGAGATAATAATAGGAATATAGAAAACCGTCTCACAGATCAAAAGAAAAATTCCTAAAACAATAATCTTTAAATAGATATGCATTAAAAAAAATTATCCTTTATAAAAAATGGCCTCACACATATAGCCACTATACAAATATGCAACTGTATATGTATAAAGTACCCGGTGTAATATCAGTACCTAAATACAAAAGCAAGTGGACAGTGCCCTAGCTAATCACAGCAAAAAAGAAAATTGTACCAAATACCTATTAGCAGGGAGAAGTGCCCCTATAAAAGGAGGAAAATGTGGTCAAAATGTGGTCAAAAACTCACGGTTCTGAAGACCTTGTCACAGTAACTCCGTTGCCCCATTGGACCAGTATATACCATATAAAGAAAAAAGCACTATCGCTATCACTATAACTAGTCCTAATCCAGATAGAGCACTCGCCCCGAAAAAAAGCGACCCCACCTCTCGGCGACTCACCCTAACTAACTAAATTATACAGAAACCCAACATAAAGAACACAGACATAAGTCCCGACGCTTTTTCCCCAAGATATGGTTCATCAGGGGATAATAATTATACATCTGTGATGAGAGATGATGATGGTCCAAGTGAAGGCAGATAGGCCATAAGTAATCCCAGACTTTATATCACTTATATACCCACCCCTATTAACCCAAAAAAACTACTCAGCCAATCCAATGCCACTTTACTCACCAATGATACAGGAGTAAAGTCCTTGCACATGCCAATAGCAAAACAAAGACGCCAAACACCACATGTTCCGCGCCCCCCCGTTCCGCCCAAACCGGAAGTGAAAAACCGGAAGTGGCAAAACGAAAGAATTCACTTAAGCACGGCGCCCCAAATAGGAACTAAACTGGCCAAACGGTGCAAACGCGCACTCACCCGGTCCCTGCCGCACAACTAGCAACCAGTGCACACGCGCCCCATAGACAAGAGCGCAACTCGGCGCCCCAACATACAGATAATACGTTGGACACAATAGCATAAATGGTGACCCAAGTAACGGGGAGGCTTATAAACAAGACTCAATATCGATTTACACAAGGTTACGTTAAATAATCCAATGGATAAAACAAACCAATATTTTAAGGCTAAGTAAAATAAAGTGATGGGCAGTAAGACAAAAAAGATTAGAAAATATTATATACTCTGACAGTAATGATAATAAAGAGACTATCCCCACACATGGATGATCTTCTCAACAAATTACCCTATCAACAGAATCCAAAGAAAAGGACCAAAGAAACAAAACAAAACAAAAAAAAACTGAAATTATGAAAAATATTATAAAAAAACAGCCAAATTGCAGGTTTTCGTTAAAGACCATCAGGGGTCGTAGAAATGTAATCTGAAAATCCACTGGGTTTCTTTTTTTAAAGCAGTCTTGTATCCCAATAAACCCCCTCGAGGTAAATTATTCCTCACGACCTCAATGATCGAAAATTTTCAGGTGTGTTTGGATCATTATTATGACATTCACATACATGTCGAGCTATGGGTGTATCTCTTTTATGCCTAATGTCCCCTAGATGCTCGCCAACCGTCTTCTAAATTGTCTCTTAGTTTTTTCCAACATATCCTAACGGGCAAGTACAACTGCATAAATAAATGATCCTTTACTCTTACAGTTGGAAAAATCTCTCTTCACAAATGTACGATCTGATTTTAAAATCATGAAAGTCTTTGACTGCTCAATAAATGGACTGCCACACAGTTGTCCCCACACCGAAAGGTCCTAGTGGTTGTCGATCCAACCGGGTCCCTGTTTTTTTTGGTGGACTATAAACTATGCACCAGTCAATCCCTCAATGACTTCCTTTCCTGAATGTAATCTGAGGAAAATCAGGGGAAACATCTTTTAAATCCTGATCTGACTCAAGATACCCCAGTATCTAGAAATACAGTCTCCTCGTAATTCGTGGCTCTGATCAAAGTTTGCCATGATCCGCTAGTTTGATTTGTGGGGGAACTTGCTGTTCTGTCCACACCATTGAGCACCTCGATCTATCACTTTGAAGTGCCTTGACAAATGCCTCATCAATGACTTTTTTGGGATAACCCCGATCCACAAACCGTTTTTTAAGGTCCCTTGCATGGAACAAATAGTCTCCTTTCCTGGAGCAGTTTCTCTCCAACATATTCCGCAGCACTTTACAATGTAGAGTGTATAATTACAGACAAAAGACAGACATTACACAGTGAGAGCTACTTACAGATGAAACAAAGGTGGTCAAAAGGGAGAAGGGGAAGAAAAAGGGAGAAGTGCTAAGTTTTCAAGATCCAGCCTTGTTCATAAATATAAGGGTTTACAAAAAAAAAAAAAAAAAGGTGAACCTCCACCAGACAGTACATCTATATACGATAAGTGCCTGTAATGCCTGGTGTAGGATTAGGACAGAATGGTGTGATAGAAGGTGTGGTTAGCAATTAGGGGTTTTTGGGAGGCCCGCCTAAGAAGATGTTATTTAGGACACTCTTAAATGCGAAGGCTGGGGTTGCCTGATGGTTACGTGTAGGATGTTCCAGAATTGGTGCAGCACGGCAAAATCTTGAAGACGGGCATGGGAGTTTGGGTGTTTGTGGTCTTAGTTTGATGTCCGTACTGAGTGGAGAGAGCGGGCCGGTGGAAAAGAGATGAGGAGGAGATTTAGGGGGGTGCAAATGCTGTAAGCTTTATGGTGAAAATGATTAGTTAAAACTGGATTTTGAACTGGGTGGGCAACCTGCATGACTGACACAAATGTAGAGGCAATCAGTAAGCGGCTGTGAGAAAGACCAAACCTACTGCTGCATTCAGGACAGATTGGAGAGGGGAGATTGCAGAGTGGGAGACCGATAACAGGGAGTTGAGTAATCAAACGAGAAAGAAAAAGAAGCGACAATGAGGGTTTTGGGGTTGTTTCGACAGTGAGAAAAGGACGGATTCTGAGATGTTCTTGAAAGGGGCAGGTGACAGGAGCGGGCAAGGGATTTGGTATAGGGTGTAAGGACAGTCAGAGTCTAGAATAAAACCCAAGACACGCATGTGCCTCTAGGTTTTATGGTGGGCCACAACTGAGAGAGAAAACAATGAGGTTGGTTATTGATTGGGGAAAAACAGAAGTTCAGTTTTAGTGAGGGTTATTGGTGATAGAGAGAGGAAAAAGATTCAAAGAAGGGGGACCCGAGGGGTTTCTGGTGTTTTGTAGCAGTGGAATGAGGTCCGGGAGAGGTGTTAAATTTGGGGGTCATCAGCATAGAATGGTACTGGAAGCCAAATCTTACTGATGGTTTGGCCAATGGGGGCTGATAAATTTAGAAAGGGGAGTGACAAGAAAGACCCTGAGGACCCCAACAGCAGAGGGGAGGGAGAAGAATTAGAACCGCAAATGAGACACTAAAGAAGCGGGCAGGAGAGGGTTGAAAGAAAGAAGATGAGAGCAGTGTCCAGGAAGCCAATAGACAGAGCAGCTGGGGAAGGTGTTTCAAAATGCAAAAGCTGCGAGAAATCCAGCAAACCAACACGAGTTTTTTACCCGAGATTAGCACTTGGAGATCGTTAGAAGGCTTTAATTAGAAGAGATTCTGTGGAGTGTAAAGGCGGAAAACTGATTGCAGGATTGAGGGAAAAGAATTAGCAGAGAAAGCAGTCAGCAAAAGTAGACCCAAACGTTCCAGGAATTAAAAGATGAAGGCAGTTAGAGATGGTCGGTAGTGCAGGGCAGGACGGGTCCAAGTGGGCTTTTTTAGTAAAGGGGGGGTTTTGGTAATACCTGTTTAAAGAGGATGGGAAGATCCCAGTGGAGAAAGAAGGTAGAAGATTCAGTAAGGAGAGAGGAAGGCTGAGAAATAGACTGGACAAGGTGGGAGGGAATGGGGTCACTAGAGCAGGTGCTGGGGCGACAGACCTGTAGAAGCCTGGATACTTCTTCTACTGTCGTTGGGTCAAGAGCTGAGAGCAGACTAGAAGATGTGCGGGAGGGGACGGAATGGGTTCTGCTTGGGTTTTGAATAGATGTTATGCTGGATACGTCATTTTGTCTTTGAAGGAGTCCAGGTCTTCAGCATGAGGGCCGTGACTGGGCGTGAGCTTTGGCCCGAGGGGGGAGTGGAAAAGGGGTCGAACAGGCGTTTTGGGTTGTTGGTAATGTGGAGATGAGGGGGGTGAAATATTTTTGTTTGGCGCAGTGAAGGCAATGTGGTAGTTCTGAGCATTTAATTTATAGTGGGAGAAAGTCTGCAGGTTAGTTTGACTTTCTCCACAGATGCTCGCCCCCTGGAACAGCGCTACAGTTTGTGAGTCTGGGGTGTGCCAAGTGCTGCGTCTGACTCGGTGGTGTGGGGTGTGAGTGGTGCCACAGTCCGGGTTGATAGAGTGTTTCATTGAACATTTTAAAACTGGGTTCAGGGCAAAGAGGGGAGATTGGGGCAGTGAGACTTATGGTGTTTGTGGAGTTCTGGGGTTAATGGAGGGAGGGTTTCTATATGGATGACGTGGCAGGGTGTGTCCATGAGAGGTTGCGAAATATGATAGGAAAAGAAAATGAGTTTGATAAGAAGAGCATAAGGAGAATTATGAAAATAAAAATTGATGAAGACGACAGAAGACCAGAACCCAAGTGTTCCCATCCTTGTGGGTGGGAGAATGTGTAAACTGCGAGAGGCCAAGAGAAGAGGTTACTGAAAGGAACTGAGAGGCAGAAATCACCCATGATGAGAGTGGGTATTTCAGTAGAGAGAAAATAAGGGAGCCAGGTGGCAAAATGATCCAGAAACTGTACACAACCGCAACTGAGCAAAAACAGGCAGAAGAGTCTGAGTGTGTGGACCTCAAAGGAAGGGAAAGTGAGGGAGCGATACAGGGGAATGACCTGTAAGGCAGTGTGGAAGAGAAGTTGCCAACTCACCACCTGGCCTGTTCCAGGTCTGGAGGTGTGGGGAAGTGTAAGGCCGCCATAGGTGAGGGCGCAAGGGAAGCGGTGTCAGAGTGCTGGAGCCATGTTTCGTAAGCTAGAGGTTGAGGGAGTGAGAAAGAACAGGTCATGAACCAGTGAGATTATGGCAAACAGATCGGGTGAACAAGAGGCCATTTAAAAGGGCAGGGAAAAAGACAGTGAATAGCAAGCAGGTTAGCAGGGTTTCAGGGAGGCAGAGGAGGGTGGAATTAGCAGTAAAGTAAGGAGGCCGGGTTAGGAGAGATGCTCCTGCGCATAAGCAGGAGAATGAAAAGCGAAACAGAGAAAGGTTAAGTATGTGTATGAGCGGCGCTTGTGGGCACTATGTGAGCAGGGATTTGTGGTAGTTGAAAAGGTTAGGACAGTGTGAGGAGTATACATGGGTAGGGAGGAGAGAGGCGCTGAAAATGGATAAATTGTCAGGGCTGAGACTAGATGGACAGTAGGAGGGAGATGGCTACAAGGTAGACAGCAAGAGTGAGCATAGTGAATGAGGTGTGGGATGTAAAGATTAGGTACTCACAATGATCACACAGTGATCCTCCTGGCCCCCTTAAGCCCACTTCTGTCCCATTTCGGCCCCCTTTTTTTTTTTTTTTTAAATCTTGTCATGTTGGCATTCATGGTTCCCTCAATGAACTGTAGCTCCCCACAGTTGAGAGCAATTTTTACCCCTAAACCATGACCTCCCATCATTTGTTTGCTGTAGGCAAGCAACTGTCTTTGAAATCCTCACCAGGTTTTCACCCACCATTCTGACACCAAAATTTTTGAAACTAAATAAGTTTATCTTGGTCTCATCAGACCACAGCACATGGTTCTGGAATCCATGTCCTTAGTCTGCTTGTCTTCAGCAAACTGTTTGCAGGCTTCCTTGTGTGTCATCTTTAGTACAGATCAACAAAAGTTTTGGTGGCACTCACCCCTCGGGGGGAAACGATGTAAGAAGTTTTGAACACCAGGGTCCAAACGGGGTCCTCCAGAATTTTACCCCCCAGCGGTATAAATATGCAACTTTGTATTTGTCCATGCACGGTGAAAGATCCAGCAGGTAAAATTCACGTATCTTTATTCCGTATTACAATCCTTACAGCAGACACTTGGGAAACAGCAAGAAGGTGGGGGGGGGAGAAAGAGAAGGCACTCTTGGTGCAGTAGATCAAGCATATATTTGTAGAGAAAACGTATGTCAGCTGTGCTCTCACCTCATAGTGTTATACGGATCTGGTATAACACAGTTAAAAGCTTATTAACAGCCTCCAGTAGTCGTGCAATCCTGTGCAGCCGCCTCCCAAAAAAGAAGAACTCCTCTGTGTCTGCTCAGAATTCCCTTGTAAAACTATAGAAAAAAAAATGGGATATAGATCCCACAAGATGGGGGGCTCTATAGAGCGCACTATGGATGGCTAAAAACTTAATGAAATCTATGTAGTCAGTGCTGTTCTCCTCGTGCTAATGTTCAATTACCCCTGAGCTAAGTGTTTTAATGCTGTAATTTTTAGTCGATGTTTTATTCTATGTTTTTATGATTGTCGTATGTCCTCTGTATATCTTTGTGCAATGTTCATGTAATAAAATTGGCAAATAGAGGCACAGTCGCCTGATTTAGAACATTAGCACTAGGAGAACAACACTGACTACATAGATTTGATTAAGTTCTTAGACATCCATAGTGCGCTCCATAGAGCCCCCCATTTGTGGGATCTATATCACAGGTTTTTCTATTCCATATTACAAATGTACAAACACATATAAAGACATCTGTGTTGTAGCGTCAACTGACGCATCTCAGGTTCCGCCCAAACCCTTGTGAATAAGAGTTTGGGCGGAACCTGAAACGCGTCAGTTGACGCTACAACACAGATGTCTTCTCATGTGTTTGTACGTTTGTAATATGGAATAAAGATACATGAATTTTACCTGCTGGATCTTTCACCGTGCTTGGACAAGTACAAAGTTGTATCTTTAGTATAGGCTTCCTTCTGGGACAACAGCCATGCAGATCAATTTGATGCAGTGTGCGGTATATGGTCTGAGCACTGACGGGCTGACCCCTCACCCCTTTAACCTCTGCATCACTAATACATCTATTATGAAAAGATAATCTCTGGAAATGACGCTAAGCACATGCACTCAACTTTTTGGTCGGCTATGGTAAGGCTTGTTCTGAGTGGAACACTTCTTGTTAAATCGCTGTATGGTCTTGGTCACTGTGCTACAGCTAAGTTTCAGGGTCTTGGCAATCTTTTTATAGCCTAGGCTATCTTTATGTACAGCGACAATTCTGTTTTCAGATTCTCAGACAGTTTTCTGCCAAGAGATGCCATGTTGAACTTCCAGTGACCAGTATGAGAGAGTGTGAGAGTGATAACAAGAAATTTAACAAACCTGCTCATCCTTCACCCTTGAGACACTGTAACACTAATGAGTCACATGACACCTTGGAGGGAAAATGGCAAAATGGGCACAATTTTTCCTTTTTCACTTAGGGGTGTAATAACTTTTGTTGCCATCAGTTTACACATTGATGGCTGTGTGCTGAGTTATTTTGTGGGAACAACAAATTTATGCTGTTATACAAGCTGTACACGGACTACTTTACCATGAAAAGATATAATAAAATATTTAGAAAAATGTGAGGGGTGTACTCACTTTTGTGAGATACTGTATATGTAGACCATCAGTAGACAATCAGTTATTTTCCCTTCCCGTGTTAGTATTGCAAGGTCTCAGGTATGAATGCGGAGCAGGTATTATATTGTGACAAAATGTCGGGTAAACTGCTGTACACAAGGTACATCCCTTCCAGATTCCTTCTCTGGATCAAGGAGCAGAGGAGACCATACCTGAGAGGAGGTTAATTAGTCCAGTAGGTGACTATAGAAAGCTAGGAGGGCATACAGAGGCTGTTCATGTGCCTTCTGGCTGGAGACACAGCAAGCTGGTTCTGAGAGACAAGCTATGGTGAGCGACAAAGGACTGCAGCATATATGTTTTGGGTAAAGCTGGGTGGTTAGAGCCCTCAAACTGTTAGTGAAGAAATTACTGTGTTTTGTTACTGCCAGACAGGCAAGGATTTTTTTTTATTGCTGTATTGCATATTTTCTTTTGCTGCATACCATAAAATACAGACTGACAAGCCATCAGTTTATTTAAAACCTGGACTGGTGTGGCAGTTACTTCAACCAAGACACGTGTCCCTGGTCTGGACCAAGGCAATCCTTGAAATATCACAAGTGGAGGATGATGCCGGCAGCACGTTAAGACATCAGCCAATAGGGAGCAATAGGTGGCAAACATGGCTCAACAAGAGGCAACCAACGAACTATAGGAGACACGCTGGTTTTGTGCTGGAATCCACCAATAAGGACCGCCACATCCTTCATGAGCTGGTGCAGCAAATTGCCAGTCAACCTGTGGCTCAAGCAGTTCCAGGATCCCGGGCCTTCCATCTACTTGCAGAAAATGACTGGGGATGATGATGTTGAAGCATACCTAACTACCTTTGAAACAACTGCTGTGCAAGAGTCATGGCCAAAGAGTAGAGAATCCCAAAAGGCATACTTTGACCTGGAACCTGAGGCTGCACAGGACTATGACGAATTGAAAACAGAGATCCTGGCTAGGTTGAGAGTTACCCTAGTGGTCCACGCCCAGGGAGTGCACCTCTGGTCATTCTATATGGATAAACCTCCGCAGTCTCAGATGTATCATCTGACCCACCTGGCCAGGAAATGGCTGCAAACAGAGGAGTTCTCCACACCTGACATTGAACAAAGGGTTGTCCTACAATGGTCCCTGAGAGCTCTGCCCATGGTGCTGGGGAAACGGGTAAGCCATGGTGACACTAAATTGGGGGACCAGCTGGTGGACTTAGTAAAGCAATACTCTGAGGTGGAGGGTCTATGAAAAAACTCCCTGCACCAGCCCTCAACTGCCCAGATGCAGAAACCTCCAGAAGTACTTGGTAAGATTGTTTTAGAGTCTAAGGGGGATAAAAGCTGGACATGGCGTAGGACTAAGTAGTGGAAAGTTGCGGTGTTTCTGTTAATAAGAATTGGGTCATATTGCCATGAACTGTCCAATGACTTCTGAGCCAATACAATGTGATGCTGCTTTTCACTGAAAACATATCTATGCTTGCACAGGTGGTATGTGCTCCTGCATGTACAGAGGGTACAGAGTGGCATATGTGTAAATTGACCCTAAATGGGGCGAAGTTTAGAGTTTTGTGGGACTCAGGGAGTGTAGTAACCCTGGTAAAAGCTGATCTGATTAGTTCTTTCAGAACCCTGTCAGACACATTTGCAGTCAATTGTGTGCATGGGGACACGTTTGAGTGCTAAACCACGGTGGTGCGTTTTGTGACACCACATGAGCTGATGTCACATAAGGTGGAGTTAGTCCCTACATTAGCCTGTAAAATAATCCTGGGAAGGGATTTTGGACATTTCTGGGAGTTGTAGGAGCCAATATAAAAAAAAATATCCTGAGTCAGTTGGGGAAAACAAGCAGAACAGAGGCAGTGTGCCACTGGATAGGTACTTCAGATTTCCATTTTCTGTGACTTAAACAAGCCCCGGCCCAAGATAGAATCTGATTAGGTCACTCACCAGGTCATGTCCAACCTAGAATACAGAAAAAATTACTTCAAGAGTGAGCAAATGAGGGATCTACCACTCAACCGATTAATGGAAAATGTGAAGGTGTTTAATGGAGAGTATGTAGAGCCTAGAACAAGGCTGACTTTCCCATGCATGGCCCTGGAGCAGGACTTGCTTTATCAGGTGGACATAAGGTGCAGCAGTTGGTAGTCCCAAAGTCCTATAGAAGAACTGCTTTGGATCTTGCCCATGGGCATCTTATGAGCAGCCATTTAGGGGTCCAGAGAACCAGTGAGCGAGTCTTGGAGAGGTTTTTTTGCCAGAGGTGGTTGGTGAAGTTAAAGAGCACTGCAAATTGTGTGCTTAGTATCAAATTTCTGCCCCTATGCCGCACTTTTGCATTCCATTGGTTCTCTTACCCATCTCTGAGGTCCCATTTGAACGTATTAATATGGGCTTAGAGAGCCCCTTAGGGTGGTCAGCATGTGGACACCTACACATCTTGGTCATAATAGACTACACTACCCAATACTCCTTGGCCATACTCCTGCGCATTAGGTCATCTAAGACGATCGCCAAAGAGTTGGTCCATGTGATTAGTAGAGTGGGCATTCCTACAGAGATCTTTACAGACCAAGGAACCCCCTTCATGTCTAGGGTAATAAAGGGGCTCAGCAGATTGTTTAAAGTGTGCCAGCTATAGACCTTGGTCTACCACCAACAAATAAATGGGCTGGTTGAGTGTTTAACAAAACGTTGATACAGATAATAGAAGGTAGTGGAGAAAGATGGGAAAAATTGGTGTTCATTTAAGGAAAACTAGGAGGGCAGTTGGTGGCTGTTCACTTGCCTTCTGGATGGAGACATAGTAAGCTGGTTCTGAGAGACAAGCTGTGGTGAGCAAAGGCAAAGGGTTGCAACATAACTGTTTTGAGTGAGCTGTGTGGGAGAAGTTCTCCAGCTGAAAGCGAGGAAAATACTGTGTTTTAGTTAGTGTCATACAGGCAAGGATCATTTGTTTGTTGTATTGTTCATTTTCTTTTGCTGCAAACTCTAAAATAAGGACTGACAAGCTGTCAATTTCTTTAAAACCCAGACTGGTTTAGTAGTTACTGCAACCACAAGTGCCCCTTGTTTGGGCCAAGGCGATCCCTGAAAATATGACAATATAAATACACTACTCACAAAAAGTTAGGGATAGTTGGCTTTTGGATGAAATTATAGGATTTCCGGAAAAAAATGTTTTTAAATGAAATGAATGAGACCATCTCTTAACTTTGGAATGCACATTCTCAACTGTTCAATGTTTCAGTACTTTTTGCACAACTTTCTGATTTCTACTAAGCAGTGGCAAAATTTGACCCCAAAATAAACAAAATTTAAGTGATCAATTTGAATTGGGATTTAAACAGTCCTCCTCATGTTAACATTTTGACATAATGAGATAAAGACAACACCTTACAATTGATCAACATTGCAAAGCTTCAAGCCAGATGCTCTCAGACGGAAGAGGCCGCTGAGCTTAGAGTGTCACAGAGTGTCATCAGCAGATTGTAACAGAGATACAGAGTCACAGAAGGGTAAATAAGTTAAAGTCCTTTAGCTACATCTCACACTGATGACAACCATAAAAGGTATCTGACCAGTACCTGACCTGGCTGATGTATAGCGCTCTCCTTCATGTCTTCAGCATTGTTGGTGGCCATCATTTCTGCTTTGAGTGAATCTACTTTCATCACTGAACACTGGTTCCTCATTCAGCATAGCTGCTCCCTGGCTCATGCAATATTAAAATGCCTGGACCTGGTGGTGTTGTCAGGTCGTCTGTCATGCAGACCACTCTGAGGTACATGGTTATGACTGGTCTGACATGACACTTAGGTGCCTCTCACCTCAAATTGATCCCCTAAATTTATTGGGCAATTCAGGGATCAAATAGGGAATTTTGCCATTAAGCTTCTTGTTATGGTGCTTTCATACGGTGTAGTTTTGTCGCGTTGTTGGTGTAGTTTTGGTGCACTTTTTTACTTGCAGGACTACACAGCAATTAAACTGTATTTATTACCAGCAAGCTTCTTTCAGTTATCTAAACTATTTAGAAAGGTGTTACAAGTGAGTGATCAATTACTGCGTTTAGAATATGCAAGATTTCAAACTCAATAATTGATCAATCACTTGTTACACCTTTCTAGTTTAGATAACTTAAAGAAGCTTGCTGGTAATAAAGACAGTTAAATAGCTGTGTAATCCTGCAAGTAAAAAAGAGCACCAAAAACGCCACAAACCCGCACCGTGTGAATGCACCCTTGGAGATTAGCATAGTTGTGCAAAGAGTACTGAAACATTGGACCTCAGAATTCTAAAGTTAACAGAGGGTCTCATTTAATTCATTTAAAAAAATTTCAAGAAACATATGTTTAGGACGAATGTTCGTCCGAAACATGTTAGAAGTAATGTCTCTCATTTTATCCTCTGTACCATGATGTTTGTTTTTGAATAAAGAAGCTGGATTTATAAGACGTGCTGGATTGTGGATTTGAATACCTTTTGGAATTATATATGCTATCCTATATATAATACTATACATATGATGAAAATTTGCTTACCTAAAATTTTCTTTTCCTTGAGTCCGAGGAAGCACCAATGAGTTCTGCATTTCAACCCTGAATAAGGGAAAAACCTACTAAAAAGCAGCAATTAAACAGTTTATAGTAAGTCACACCTCCTCACTATAAAAGGCATACCAACCTACACCTGAGTTGGAAATAATGCAAAATCTCACTGCAAAAAGAATTCATTGGGTGGGCTATTGCTGCCTCGGACTCTGGAAAAGAAAATCTCAGGTAAGCAAATTTGTGTCTTCCTTATTAGCCTCAGCAGCACCAATGGGACTAGAAGAGCTTAGGAAATGGGGCAGGAATCTTGCACGGCTATACTTAAGACTCTTATGTCAAAGGCTTTATGCTCAGAGGAAGGCATATCCAACTGGTAGCGCTTCACGAAAGTATGTGCTAAGGCTCACGAAGCAGTTTTACAAATGAACTGAAGCACCATCTCTTCAATCTCCGTCCAGGAGGTTGCAGTAGACCGAGGGGAGTGAGAATGTATTTCTTCAATCTCTAAAGGAGTAACATAAGAAGATGTCACATTTCAGCCATGCAGCCAAAGAGGCTTCACAAGCTGCCTGGCCCTTTCTGGCACCAAAATGCTGTAACAACAGTCTCTCAGATAATCTAGAGGACTTACATCTTTCCAGATATATACACGCAGCCCTTTTAACATCTAAAGCTTATAGATCCACATCTGTATATACATATACAATTGGGTAACTGTACTAACTATGTCATTATTTGAGATATGGCTAACAAACGGAGAGACTACAATTTGCTGACCTTTTTGGCTGAGGCAAAAGCTTTTAGCAGATGTACTCTCCTTTCCAAGATAGAAATTTAAAGTCCACTTCTTCCAGCAGTTCAAATGGATCTGCTTACAGCTGCTTCAAAACAAACACCAGATACCAGAGAGGGTAGGGAGATCTGACCAAAGGTCTGAGTCTCTTGATGCCTTTAAAAAAGCATCTCACCAGCTGATTGTTAGAGAATTTGAACTCGGAGCATGCATTTAAGACAGCAAAATGGACTTTAAGGGTGTCATATTTAAGACTCACCTGGAAGCTGTAACGGTCTGGAGGTGGATCCAATGGACCGCCGCAGGCGATGGCGTAAGCCCACACCAGAGAGTGGTCTTGCTGCGGCGGGAGTCCACCAGGTCACTACCACTGGCGGGACTTGCCTGCGGTGGAGGCCAAGGGTAACGAGGTACAGGATCGGCAGGCAGGCTCGAAGTCGTGGGCAGGCAAGAGGTCAGGACAGGCGGCTCTGGTTCGTAGACGGTAGACAAGCAGGAGGTCAGGACAGGCGGCTCTGGTTCGTAGACGGTAGACAAGCAGGAGGTCAGGACAGGCGGCTGGTTCGTAGACGGTAGACAAGCAGGAGGTCAGGACAGGCGGCTCTGGTTCGTGGTCGGTAAACGTAGGCAGACAGTCGGTACACGGTAAGGCAAACAGGAACACTCTAGGCAGCTTTCTCCAAGGGAACATACACCAAGGATCCGGCGAGGGCCGGCAGGAAGAGGCCGGACTTAAATAGGAGCAGTGCCCGGCAATGACCAATTACCGGCGCACTGCCCCTTTAAATTTCAAACAGCCGGGCCATGCGTGCCCTAGGGGCGGAGCCACGCGCCGGGAACTGGAGACAGGCTGAGCAGGAGCGTGGCCGGGTAAGTGGACGCCGGCAGGGACAGGGACATGAGCGGACCCCGAACCCGACATACGGGACGGGGCTCCGCTGGGAGCAGGGGCACGGAGGCGTCTGCGACCCGGGACAGTGGTCGCAGGGGCAGGGCCGGGACAAGGCATTTTAGTGCCCTAGGCGAGTACAGCCAATGGTACCCCCCCCTCGCTCCCCAAAAATGCCCCCCCCCACCCCAATTCCTCTCACCCTTGCGCCAGGTCCTGTCACTAATTTTCTGCGTATCCCACATAGCTCCCGTCCATCTCCTCAGCAGTCACTGCACAATGGAAATCAGCCCTGACACATGTGCTTTTTCTAACTCGCTCCACTCCGTATGACAGTCTGCTACCCCTAAATTAACAGTCACCAAATAATCCACCGATACATGGAGCAAATCTACCAGACGAATGATTGTTACTAAAAAACACTCCTACATCCCATAGACCCAAAACTATTACTACTTAAGGATCAAATAATCCTGCCAGACCCTGACCAAAACGCGACATACCCCACATGTGACTATCAGCTGTACACAGGCTCTGATTCCTATACCACGCCATACAGTGACCAGATAGGGTAGATACTATTTTGTATGAGACGCTCTGCAGAAACTAAAGTGATTGCACTGCAGTTACATTTAGTGACTCACAGGAGACGTCTTTTCTGATCAGCGTCGTTCACTTTCCCTTTTCTTCTCCATCCGGTTCACACCTTCATGCTGATTGCTCCCGGCCAATACTCGTCCCTGCAGATTTGGACACAAATATGGGGCCCACAGGCAGGCTTATGGGGGCCACAGGCAGGCTTATGGGGGCTACAGGCAGGCTTATAGAGGCTACAGGCAGGCTTATAGGGCTACAGGCAGGCGTATGGGGCCACAGGCAGTTATATAGGGTCCACAGGTGGGCTTATAGGGCCACAGGCAGGCTTATAGGGGCTACAGGTAGGCTTATAGGGCCACAGGCAGTCATATGGGGGCCACAGGCAGGGTTATAGGGGCCACAGGCAGGCTTATAGGGCCACAGGCAGGCTTATAGGGGCTACAGGTAGGCTTATAGGCCACAGGCAGTATATGGGGGCCACAGGCAGGTATATGGGGCCACAGGCAGGCTTATAGGGGCTACAGGCAGGCTTATAGGGGCTACAGGCAGGCGTATGGGGGCCACAGGCAGGCTTATAGGGGCTACAGGCAGGCTTATAGGGCCACAGGCAGGCTTATAGGGGCTACTGGCAGGCTTAGGGGCTACAGGCAGGCTTATATGGGCCACAGGCAGGCGTATGGGGGGCCACAGGCAGGCTTATAGGGGCCACAGGCAGGCTTATAGGGGCTACAGGCAGGCTTATAGGGCCTACAGGCAGGCCTATGGGGGCCACAGGCAGGTATATGGGGCCTACAGGCAGGCATATGGGGGCCACCGGCAGGCTTATAGGGGCACAGGCAGGCTTATAGGGGCCACAGGCAGGCTTATAGGGCCAAAGGCAGGCATATGGGGGACACAGGCAGGCTTATAGGGCTACAGGCAGGTTTTATAGGGGCTACAGGCAGGTTATGGGCTACAGGCAGGCATATGGGGGCCTACAGGCAGGCATATGGGGGCCACAGGCAGGCGTATAGGGGCCACAGGCAGGCTTATAGGGCTACAGGCAGGCTTTTAGGGCTACAGGCAGGCTTATAGGGCTACAGGCAGGCGTATGGGGCCACAGGCAGTTATATAGGGGCACAGGCAGGCTTATAGGGCTACAGGCAGGCATATGGGGGCCACAGGCAGGCATATAGGGGCTACAGGCAGGCATATTAGGGGCTTCAGGCAGGCTTATAGGGCTACAGGTAGGCTTTTAGGGGCTACAGGCAGTCATATAGGGGCTACAGGCAGGCTTATAGGGGCCACAGGCAGGCATTATAGGGGCTACAGGCAGGTATATATGGGCTACAGGCAGGTAAAACAACAAACATTCATACTTACCTGCTGCCCGGGCGCGCGCTCCTCTTCGGGCCCCGCCTCCAGCGCTGGACGCTCCTCCGGCAGCTCCTCGGGCGCATGGCCTGTGACGCGCTGTGCGCCCGAGGAGAGACAGCGTCGCGATGACATCACTTCATCGCGACGCTGCCAGCTGAGCGCCACACGGAGCCGCGGTGGGTCCTCAGCGCTATGAGGACCCGGCGGCCCCGCTATGTTGTCCCTGCGGCTCACCGGAGGATCCAGCGATCCTCCGGGGAGCGGGCCCGACACTGTCTGCGGAGCAGGGAGCGCTCGCTCACTGCTCCGCAGAAGCGGTCACAGAGACCGCCGGCGCTTCAGGCCCATGGCAGCGGCCTGGAGCCCGGCGAGGGTCGGGGCCCTGCCTGCGCCCCTTAGGGATAGGCAGAGGTAGGCGCCCTAGGCGGTCGTCTACCTTGGCCTACCCGTCGTCCCGGCCCTGCGCAGGGGCGTCCGTGACAGAAGCCTTCCTGGAGAGAGTTTAAATGCTCTGCAGTCTGGAGAAATCTCTCTGTTTGCACACCAGATATGCCACATACCCTACAAACTCTGTAGGTAGAGTTTGTAGGGAAGATATCAATGTCTTAACTGTATGGGATAGGCCCTGGTCTGCAATAAGAAATCTCCTCGGAGAGGTAGTTGCTAGTAAATTTCTTTTGAAAGTTCTAACAAAGTTTGAAGCCATTTTCTCGTGGGCCAGAGAGAATTGATTGCCAGCCCCTTTGCACTGTCTTGCTTGATCTTCAAAAGACATCTGTGAATCAGTGGCAGAGAAGACAAAGGTTAGAAGAATTTTCTTTTCCAGGATAGAGAGAAAGCATCTAGCTCAACAGGATTCCCAGCCCTGCTTAAGGCACAGAATTCTGGGGGCTTGTTGTTGGAAGCTGTGGCCATCAAATCCAACAGACTACTTCCCCACTTTGTCACCAATATCTGAAAAAATGTCTGAATTGAGCTCGAACTCACTGTGCTTGACTTCACTTCTGCTCAGAAGATCTGTTGAAATGTTCTTCTTGCCCCTGATCTGTACTGCTTATATATTTGCTAGATTATGCTCTGCCCAGCACCTAATCCATGCACAAACAACTTGGAGGAGAAGGCACCTGGTGCCCCTTGTTTGTTCAG
Source organism: Phyllomedusa bahiana (assembly GCA_025379985.1). Lineage (NCBI taxonomy): Eukaryota > Metazoa > Chordata > Amphibia > Anura > Hylidae > Phyllomedusa > Phyllomedusa bahiana. The sequence continues at coordinate 85,695 of JAODAL010008665.1, read as the reverse complement.
GTAACAAACAGTAATTAGGTACATAGTTACATATTTTGTAAGGCTGAAAAAACACAAGACGTCCATCCAGTTCAGCCTATTTTGCTAAAGTGTTGCTAAAGTGTTGGTAGTCTGATTGAATCTTGACAAAAGAGTTCTTTAGCTGTTTTCTGAAAAGTAGCAGAGCTAATCTAACAGCATTTAGCTCCTTGATATTTGAAGACTTCCTTTTGTCCTGGGGAGACCAATGTCCTTTACCTAGAGATTTTGAAGATGAGCACCCCAATCTTGGCCTGATGGATCTCTAGAAGCATATTCCATTCTTAAGAAGAAAATGATCTGCCAATCTGAAGCTTCCTCTTCACTAACCACCACCTTTGGTTCTGTTTGATTCTTGGAGGGATCAAAAGCTTTTTGAACAAGTTGGCTGGGTCTTGTTCCAATTCTTTAGAATGACTTGTTGCAAACATCTGAGATGGAATTTGGCCCAAGATACTGTCACTATAGAGGATGTTAGCAGATCTTCATTAGTCATGGCTTCTCTGATGGACAAGACCTGACCATGGATGTCACTGATCTTCTCAGAGGAAAAATTACTCTCATAGCCTCAGAATCTACCTGAGGGATGTGGTTGGAGCTAGAACTGACTTCTCCCAAATCACTATAAAGCCATGATCTTGAAGACACCTTATGGTAGTCTGAACATGTCTGTCACGGGCGGCGCTGCGGTCCGTGTGCTGGTCCAGAGTTGTGCCAATGCCCTGACCCCCCAGGATTCTCCTTCTGCTGGCACAGCTCATGGTGCAGTCTGTGTCCTGGACCGCAGATGCACCCGTGCTCAGACCTAACATCCTGGTCGGTAATCAGCTGCGCATGCCGGCTCTCCTAGATTTAATGGGCCCGTGCGCCCTTAACATCCCACAGTGTTTCTCTTGCCCATTTATAAGTTTTCCACTCCCTGCTCACCCTGCCACTTCATTGGTGTTTGTGAGGAGCTTAGTTCATTTGTGAAAGTTGTGTTCTGTATTTTCGTGTACCAGACCTTCCCTGCCCATTCTCCTGACCATGTTGCCTGTCTTCCTGCCTGTTCCTGACCATGTATCTGCCTGTTGATTCTGTACCACTCTGCACCATTGCTGCCACTGCAAGCAAGTCATGTCTGGGGTAGCGACTTCACATTCTACCGCCGCAGCAAGTCCATATTGCCATGCAGAGGGCTCTGGTGAACACTGGAACCTACTTAGACTCCACTCCCTGACGTGGCGTATACCACTGCATGCAGTGGTCCAGTGAATCCACCCCAATCCACCCCCTATCCTCACACTATGAAGTAGTCGTGGATACCACCAGGGTGCCTCTAGCCGACATCTGATGTCACTACTGCTTTGGCCCAACAAAGTCAACGTATCGACCAGCTGGTCGCTATGATGCAGAACCTTGCTGCGCATCTTGTATGCAACCGCGGTGGCATTCCCACCAATGGCAACTCTGCCTTTGACCCTGTCTGGACCTTCATTGCACTTGTTGCTCCTGTCATGCCATAACGGCAACCGGAAGATATGCAGGGGCTTCCTCGGTCAAATCTCCATCCACATGGAGATGATTGTCCACCAGTTTCCCATAGAACATGCGAAGGTGGCATTTGTGATGAGCGTCCTGTCTGATGAAGCCTTGGCCTGAGCTACTCCCCTTTGAGATCGCAGGGACACCATGACGGCAAAGATCAAAGCATTCCTACAGACGTTCCACAATGTCTTCGAGGAACCCGGGCGAGCCTCTTCTGCTGCTGCAGTGCTGCTTTAGCAAAATGTAACATAAATGGTGAGCTCACCTGGTATATTAAAAATTCTTATGTTGTTCCTATTTGGTGCATGGACAGCTCCAGGACTCGGGGACCAATGTACAAAATTCCAAAGAAAAAGTGAATTTAGAACCCTAAATGAATGGGTAAATATCCATTTTTACATCTTTATTGTAGTTTCATTAAAATGTGGACAAGATTTCCATATAGCATGTGTAGTATCTAGCAGATGCGTTTCGGGTGAACACACGCTTAGTCTTTGCTGCCTGTAACTGCCATCCAACATTGATTAAAAACATATGTGCACCAATACAAATCTAGATGTCAGGTCACAAGATCCGACATCACATATAAACATTGTATGTACATTTCATATTCAATATAACATACTGGCATTATGTAAAACATTATATGAAAACCTTTACATTAACTGTTATTGTTTCATTATTGTTGAATACATACAGGCACACATGCCGACAAATAAAGTGCATAGTTCAAGGAATATTAATAATACTATTTAGCAGAATGTCACTTGCTAAGCTAAAAGTATTGCTGTCATGTCAGTCTGCTTTGTCTGCGTCAGTGTGATTCTACAGTCGGCTAATATGTCCAATTCCCTATGCTCTCCTCAGAGCTTGAGTGGAATAACGAGGCTCTTGACGCCAATTTCTGTCAGCGCCTCCCTGGGAGAATTAAGGATGAACTGACAGCTCAAGACCTGCCTTCTTCCTTGGACAAGCTTAGCCAACATATGATTCTCTGAGTGACAGCAAAAGCTCCACCTGCAACACCAAATTGCTCGGCCACACCAACTTCCACACCTCAAACCAGTGTTCCAAAGGCCTCCACTTCCTTCACTGATGGTATCTACCGATGAACAAATGCAATTGGATAGAGCCCACATAAGCATGGAATAACGCACCAATCATCGACAGCAGCACCTTTGGTTCTACTGCGGCGGATCCGAGCACTTCATTATAGATTGACTGCTATGTCTGGGAAAATTATAGGCTTCATCAGAGAGGCATCCCTAGCTGTGAAAACCATCTCTCCACGTCTGACCATGGCGGTTCTTCTCTTGTCCTTGTCTGGTATCACATCTCAAGCCTCGGCCTTCTTGGATTCTGGATCCACAGGAAATTTTGTGGACGCTTCACTGGTGGCCAAGTATCGTCTCCTTGTGGTCCAAGCTATTATTCATTTTGTTGATCAATGGAGAATACCTGAGAGACACCAGTGGTCTTCCTTGGCTATAATGTCATGCTCCCATCCAAAACTTGAAAACGGGCAAGATCACACATTGGGGACAAAACTGCCATTACCACTATCTTAGGGGTTTTTTGACCTGTGCACGCCACTTCACTGCCTACCGTCTCCACTCCACTCGTCCTTTGCCATTCCAGGAGCATGCTTATGTCTTCTGCGAGAAGCAAGCCAAAGCTCTTCCAACTCACATGCCCTCTGATTGTCCTATTGACCTTCTGCCAGCCACGACATCTTCTCAAGGTAGAGTCTACCCACTGTCCGTGCTTGAAACCCAAACTATGTCTGCCTATATTAAAAAGTACTTACAGAAATGCTTTATCCGCAAGTCTTCCTCTCCAGCCTGTGCAGGGTTCTTTTCCGTGGAGAAAAAAGATGGATCCCTACGTCCCTGTATTGATTATCAGGGACTGAAAAAGATACCCCTAAAAAAATGGTATCCCCTGCCTTTAATCTCTGAGCTCTTCAACAGGCTTCCCGGAGTCAAGATCTTTACAAAGCTAGACTCGTGAGGAGCCTATTATCTCATTTGCATTTGCGAAGGCAATGAATGGCAATGATCTTTCGTGATCTTATATATGTCTGCATGGTGATCTATCACAACAATATTCTGATCTTTTCCTCAGATTTACAGTCTCATAGCTGCGAACCAATCCTCTCTATGCTAAACTGGAAAAATGCCTGATTTAGCAAACTAGCCTACCCTTCCTGAGATACATGGTTATGGACCCAGCAAAACTCTTTGTGGTTCTTCAATGGCCCCGTCCGTTTGGTCTCTGGGTTGTTTGTTTTCTGGGTCTTTCCAATTATTATCGGCAGTTTATTCCTCGGTTCTCCACCATGGTGGGGCCTATCATGGCTCCAACTAAGAAAGGCAACAATTCTAAACTTTGGCCTCCTGAAGTGGTGCCCGAAGACTGCTTTTGCTTCTGCTTCCATCATATCTCACCCAGACCTGGAGAAGCCGTTCTTCCTGGAAATGGATGCGTCTTCCATGGGATCTGAGCTGTGCGGTCACAAAATACTGACAACAAGAATTCTGTCACCTGTGGCTTCTTCTACAAGACTTTCTCCTTAGTTGAGAGAAACGACACTATTGGAGATTGCGAGCTACTGGCCATAAAATTGGCACTTGAAGATGACGAAAGGATTGTGAAGGTCACATTCTGTATTTCCATGTACCTTCCCTTCCAGTTCTTCTGACCATGTTGCCTGCTATGACCTTCCTCCTTGTTCTTGACCACGTATCTGCCTGACAATTATGTACCACTCTGCACCCTGGCTGTCACGGCAAGCTAGTCACATCAGGGGTAGCGACATGGTAGTCTCCCACCGCAGCAAGTCCACCCTGCCTTGCGGTGGGCTCTGGTGAAAAATGGGACCTACTTAGTCTCCGCTCCCTGATATGGCTTATACCATCACTTGTGGTGGTCCCGTGAATCCACCTCCTGTCCTAACAATGTCTTTTGAGAATCCCTGGAGTGGCTGCTTTCATCCACCAATCATCCAGGCAGGGGACTATGCATATCACTGAAGAAAAAGAACTGCCACTACAACTACTGTTGTCTTGGTAAATACTCTTCGGTTGCCTTGAGCTCAAAGAGAAGAGCAGAAAACTGTACATGCTGGATGTTGCCTTGCTGATAAGGCAACTATGAGAAACCTTCATTGCTCTGTATGTATGTAAATGTGTAGATAGACCTCTTTTAAGTCTAGTTTGGCCATATCTTGAACTTTTTTCTGAGTAGGCAATTGATGAGACTCCTCAGGTCTACAACTAATCTCCACTTCCCTTCAGACTTTGGCACAGGGAATACCAGTGAGTGGAAACCTCTAGCCTTTTAAAAAGCTGGTACAGTTTCTAAGGCCATTTTACATGAAACTTTTGAAAAAATACAACTACATGAGGTCAATTGAGAGGGCTGAGAACAAATCTTTCTAGAGGAGGGCGAGCCTTGTACCAACAGGAAGTATTAATCTGAATTAGAACTTAGACTTGGCTGTTGCAGGTTTGCACTGGCTATTGCAGGTTTATTGTGATTCCTGTCACCATTAGTTCTCCTTCTTTATGCTTTTTCTCACCTGAAGAGAGAAAATAGTTTTCTTCCCCTGGGTGTTGAGGCCTTAAGGAAATGGTCTTTACAAATTATTTTTCTTTTCCCTGAAGACCCTATAAAAAAAATGCCCTTCTCCTCCTTCAGTTTTTAAAGTTCAGTGACGATCCCAAACAGTGACCTAGATAAAAAGGGCAGAGAACAGAATTTTTTTTTTTAGATAAAACATTGTCATCCCATGACAGCCCAGTGGAAATTTTCTGGCAAATTGGAGAGAGCCATTTCCTTAGATGACAGACATCAAAGGGAAAATCATACCAAAAGTCAGCTGCAGATTGTTTGACAGGAATCCTTGCTCTCTGGATGTGTCAGCCTTTAGATGATCCTTTACTTCACTTACCCAGATTATAAGAGCCCGGGCAACAGGAATAGTGGCTAATGAGGTCTTACATAGAAACATAGGAGACATACATTTTCTTTAGGGAGGCATCAGCAGGGAAAGCTGTTTTTACTAAAACCCTAGAAAACCAGGGTTAATCTTACCTATCCCGGGGTAACAACCCTTACCCAATGATATAGGTCTTAAACCCTCTGCATAAATCGCTTTTTTATTGGCAAAAATCCATTCCCTTAAGAACAATTTTGGGAAACGGAAATGGAAACACCTCCATTCTCTTCCTTGGAAAGTAAAAGTCTTCTCCTACCACTTCCACCTTAGCGTTTATTGTTTCAGGCAACAGAACTCAAATTTTTAAAGGGTCAACATTAAATCAGCAAAAAGCTCCTCCTATTCAGACCCAAATGGCCTTAGGAGCCAACACAGGCCTAGAGGGCAGTGCACAAGAAGAGCTACTTCTTTAAGCCATTTTTAAACCATTAAAATAGATTTCTCCATAGAAATACCAATACAGCATGTGTATTCCAGGTACAAGGAAGAAAGTGCCCAGGGGTGCAACTCCTAAAAAATGGATTTTCCCCTTTTAGAAGATCCCCCCTTTTTTGACTGGCCCGATCATGACATCAAAAAAGAAGAAAACTTTAAAGAAATTTAATCGGAAAAGGGGGGGGAAAATACCCGAAACCACCCGACAGACAACGTCAAAAAAAACCACCCTCCTTTTCTTAGGACAGCGCCCGGCCAGTGACTGGCCTGCAGGAGAGTTGATCATGTGCCCGCCATGATCTCCACTGATCATGTCGGGGAGAAAAAAACCTTCTACCAGGGAAAAGAAATTCCCTGCCCCAACTGGAAAAAACCCCCGAAATACCAATCGGTGGAAGTTTCTCACAGCTGTACCAAACCCCCCAAATGCTGCTCCCCTTCATGCTAGGTTAATTTTAGTCTCTGTGCAAAGGTTACGGGAGGAAACCCCCTGCCATCATGGTCTTCAAAAACCGGTTTGGGGCATCCCCACCGGGAAAGGGGCTCTCTAAGAGATAGGAGCGACAATATAAATTCACCAGTAGAAACCTTGCTGCTTACCTGGTCAGGTAGGACCAAAACAATTATGTACCGAAAAATACGCTCTTCACTTCTAAATACAATTGGCCACACGTTACAAGAAACACCTCTAATCAGACATTTTTTTAAGCATATTTTGAAGCGTAATGGGAGCATAACCTTAGACTTTTCCCCACGGCATTGTTTTTGGTCAGATTTACAGATGGTTTTAGGATTTGAAAGCCGTCTCTAAACCAACTGTCAACCATCTTGACAGACTTTAAGGCAGGGTTCACACGGCTGATTCACGCCGTAATTGCGGGACGGATTTTGCCCGCAATTACGGTGTGTGTACGGGAGCAGTGCGGGAATGGGCGGGGTTGAGGGGGCCGGAAGCTCGCCGGACCCATAGACTTTCATTATCCACGGCGTGTATCCCGCCGGGAGGAGACGGAATCCATAGTTCTCTATGAGAACTGTGGATTACCGTAATGACAGGGACGGATTGCGGCCGTATTTGCGCGCAGTACAGCGCGTAATACGGACTGAAATCCGTCCCAAAATCAGCCATATGAACATAGCCTAATAGAAAATCCGTTCAGCAGTCCACACTGAATGGATTTTCTGCCAGACCTTTTTTTTACACCGCCGACTTTCTGAAAAACTTGTTCAGAACATGTTCATTCTTCCGCCTGGTTGAGGGGGATGGGCGGAACCGCAAACCACGGACAGAACCATCCCTCAAAACGATGTCTCTAGACATAGAATATATACCCTTGCAACAGCTGTAGTCCTGTGTATAAATAGATTATCGGAGAGAACTCTGTACTGACCTTTGATATATTATAGTAACATGAAAGTGCAATAGATAACCGGACCCAGCAATAACGATGAAAAAAAGATGCTTTCTTTATTAAATCCAAAGTGCTGAGGGTGCAGGGAGGACAAAAAACTGATGCGTTTTGGGCTTACATATTGCCCTTGCTCACGGTTTTACCGGTTATCTATTGCACTTTCATGTTACTATTGCAAGGCTTGTGGACCAAGGGCCAGGACGCCATACGAAGATGAAGTGTGATCTACAGCTGGTGATATGAAAGCTTCATATACAACTTTCTGGTGAGCTACAGCCATCTTTTATCTTTATCAGTTTAAGAATTTGTTTGTGTTTGATATATTATGCAGCTGCAAAAAAAGTAAGTAAATTCTTTGGAATTACCCAGATTTCTCCATTGATCACTAACACAATGTGGTTCAACCATTTTCACAGTACTAGACCAACATAATCTAATCAAATTGGTAACACACAAAGAGTTAAAATGTTCAGATCTTTAAGTCTTTTACCTGAGCACTTTAAGTAAAATAAGAGATGTGCAGTATGAAGAAGTAAGTGAACCATTGAACTGAATAACAGATAACAGTTAATTTAGCTTACCCTGTAAGCACTGTCCACCAGAGTCCTGTGTGAACGCACAATCCAAACACCGGAAGGCCACCAACACGTCACAGTGACGATTTAAGCAGAAAAGATCCTTGGGTCAGTGCTCATAAAATCCAAAAGTTTTCTTTATAATCCATTTAAAGCATAGTTACGTCTTGAGGTCAAGATAACATGACTGACTGAACATGACTGAACATCTCCCGAAATGCGTCAGTCATGTTATCTTGACCTCAAGACATAACTATGTTTTAAATGGATAATAAATAAAACTTTTGTATTTTTTGAGCGCTGACCCAAGAACCTTTTCTGGTTAAGTCTTCACCTGAACTGAATAACCTGTAGATTTCCCATAAGCAGCATTCTTAATCACTAAATGTTTTCTGTAGCTGCAAAAAAGATTTGAACAATAATGAGGAACACATTCAGACCATTCATTCTTGTGTTTCAGCTTATCTTTCAGGATGACTTGCGTGCACAGCCCACTTAAGGTCATACCCCAGCATCTCAAAGCTGACCATTTTATAATACAAATCTTAATCAAACATTATTTTATTAATTTAATTAACTTGTTTGTGTTATTATCTTGTTGCATAACCTAATTTTTTTTTTAGTTTAAGATTATGGCCTGTTGGCATTACACTATCCAGTAAAATGTTTTGAAACACCTTTGAATTCATTTCCCCCTCAATGATCATAAGACATCCTGGGCCTGAGGCGGCAAAACAGCCCCAACTACTATATTATGCTTCTTCCACCAAGCTTCACAGTTGGTGTGAGGTTCTGGTTTGCAGAGTTTAACTCCAAACATAGCACTACTTGTTTGTGCTGCAAAGTTCCATTTTTTCAGCCAATCTTAAAAAGGTATTCTCGTTTCATTGATTCACTGGGGAACAAAATAGAAAAAAAAATTGGTGCCTAGAAATTTTGACTGGTTATTTAAATGCTGCTGAGTCTGAAATCACAATTCATATTGTTTAGCAGCTCAGTTATGAGATGTTGATTACATCTGTAATTCTACATTGTTCTTGTGATTAATTGGTTTATAAATATAGGGTGCAGATGAATAGAACTGAATTTGCTCAGGCACATTCATGTCTTTGTTTGCATGTGTTCTTTAAAATGTTTCTTAAAATGTTTGTCTCTTCTATGTGTTTCCACTTGAATTTTCAAATTCGGTAGTCATATTGAGTGACCACACTTTCAGCAGCAGATAACTTGGTTAAGGTGACACATGCCGGATCTCCAAAACTAGAGTGGGTAGGGGAAAACGAGCTGTCCATTTTCGGAAATCAGCGCCCCAACATACGCAAAAAAACGGTTCCATCATTTTAAGGTTACCCGAAATAAGTGTTCCCCAGTGTTAGTTTTAAACATGCAGGCAAAGGAAAATAAAGACTATTACCAAATACATTACTATCCTGATTCTGCTTCCTTTCAGAGCTAGAGCATTTCTTACCTCCTACCTTTTTACACAAGTTTCTCTAGTTACTAACCACCTCTCTCTGCTGTAACAGCAGGGCTGGGATGGTTAAATCACTCCCTCCTTATCAACAGCACAGGAGGGGATTTCTGTTTTTTACTGAAAAACTTTAACCCTTTAGTGTTCTGTAGCCTTGTGCCCTACTGTTAAATCCCTTCCATTAATAATGTCCCTCTAATAGGATCAGCTAGGAATAGCAGAGCTAAAACACCAGTTACTGCTGTAAAACCACCCACAGACAAACCAGGAAATGTGGGCCTGAAGCTGCTGTGAAGAGCAGGCTCTGTGAATAAGCCTGTTGAGAAAACCCCTTTAAATTTGTTTAGACCACCTGATGATTCCAAAATGCTTCAAGGTTCAGGGTTGCTTTGCTACCTCAGGGTCTGGGTGGATTAATTAGTTTCATCATTTTGCCTCAGCAATAGATTTTCTATGGATTTGGCTACATTTGGTAGCTTATAGCAAAGCCTTATTAGTATTGTATTATTTTTTTTACCTTCATGCATTTATACCTATAAGGACTCCTCATATCCATTTGCCTCACATACAGTATATCTTACTATAGTTTGTGCTTTAAGAGAGGGACTTGATGGAATTGTAAGGAGAATAAGAGTATATAGAGAGCTTGCATGTAACTTGTAACCTATAGCCAAGTAGGTTTTTTGGCAACAGATAAGTACAGCAAACAGAAGATATTTTTCATTGCAATTTAAAATGAATTTTTAGATTCAAAATGTTGCAAATAGGGTTCTGTTTAGGACTTTTTTTTGCAGTATTAAGCCGGTTAGTCTTAGGCCTGGTGTAAGAGTATGTTCATACGGCGTTTGTTAAACATTTATTTGGGTAAGTTTTACATACCGAAAAACAGATCCCAACAAGTATTTAACAATGTTCAAGTGTAATTACACGTCTGCACGTACCCTAAGGAGTATGTGACCTTTGCCACTGTTACCTTACTTATTACTGTGCTTAGTTCTGGAACTGTTTTTACTTGTTTCTGTACTTATTTACTATGCTTGTTTCATGTAATGTTTTTATTTACTGTGCTAGGTTTTGGTATAGTATTTATTGTGTTTAGTTCTGATAATGTATTTATTTATGATTCATGCTTCTGGTGCTGTGTTTATGTAATGTGCTTAGTTCTGGTATTGTACTTGTTTACTGTGCTTGGTTATGACGCCACTGGGGAGAATTTCCAATAAATTCAGAGTTGAATAGGAGCAAGACATCATTCCAGCACTGTAGAGAGAGCAGACTCACATAGAGAAAGATAACCGCCAATAAAAATAGGGTATATATATAAAGGTCTCTATGTTGTTTTAGACCAGAGACAGGTCACCACACACGCCCAAAAGTATATATATCTCTAATGAAATCAATGTGGAAGGGCAATTAAAATATAACTTTTATTGAACTAAGTAAAAAAGGATTTTTCCAAAGTGCATCAAAAAAGCGTTCTTTAATTAGTAGGTATAATAGATAAGCTGCAAACAAAACAAAACCACAACACTTACCAGGGGTCAGGAAAAGTAGGGGAACCGAGATCTATTTAGATGTAAAACAGAGGGGGTGTTCACCCTACTGCCCTGTGTGTTCTGATTATTCCTAGCTAATTAACGAAGAAATAACGTCCCTGATAAGGACCGGCACCTGTCCGGGAACATAGCCATGGTATACCTCACCCTAAATTGCCCCTAATTATCATAGATAAAGCATAGGGTGACAGAAAAAATAGGACCTTACTTTTATTCTGGGTCACCAACATGTTTTCGGCGCCCACGCCGAACCTCCTCAGGGGAACAAGAGTTGGTGGGCTAAAAGGGAATTAGATAATAGATAAGTAATTGCCATAACTAAAGTAAGTAAAATGTGCAAAAAAATCCTAATCCTACTAAATATATACAAAATATCAGTCTTACTATAAAGATTGCGGTCTAAGTTTCCATACTACACGAGTAGCAGGTGGCACTACCAGTGTCTTGACACAGCTAGGTCGTGCTGGTGTAATAAGTAGCGGGGCTAGATCATATTTATGTGAGCAGCGCACGTATCACGTGTGTTTGAGCGGCCAATGTATGCCGTTTTTCAAAGGCGCAGGAAATGCCGCGGTCTAAATCAATGCGAGACCCGGCGCGCTTGTTACACATTAGTATAAATGACGATGCCATTTACGTACAGAAGGCGAAGTCGGCGCTATTGCCCATAGTGAGGCTTGAAGCAGCACAGACATCCGCCCCACGTAGCTGTCACCGAAAGCGGAAAGAAGTTCGCAATACGAAAGAAGAGGGGAGTGTGTCTCAAATTGAGGAGTCTACCTCCCGGGGCACAAAGTTACCCACCCCGTTTTGGTGTTTGTTCTCAGATGCACGGGGAGGCGGTAAGCGAGCTGAATAGAAAGATTGTCTAAGTTGGCCTGAACCACAATTACATGGTTTAAAAGGAGAGGCTTTTACTGCAATATGATGGTCTAAAAACTGAAGAAAGAGAAAAGAACAAAAAGAGATTAAACCGGAACAGGAAAAGATGTAATGAGTATTGAGCCTAACATTTATATAAACATTCAAATCATATGTCTTACTCTTTAGCAAAATTCCGGCCATATTGGTTGATTACTTCAGCGAATTACTATGGCGTATGTCACTCATGTCGTCGTATCTTTTGATTTCACCCTCCCATAGACGGACCAATATCATTGTTATGCTACCCTATAGGATGCGAGGTATTCACAAAAAACAATTGGAATTAAGTTGCTCATTTAACCAACAGGTTGCTGTGTTTTTTAAAGTGTAGATCCTAAAACTCTCTTTGCATCACCATTAGTTTGTCCAGGATTTCCCTTTTGGGGGATGTGGTCTAATCATGTCTATGCCCATGAAACTTAGGACTTTGATATGTGCCGTTGTGTTTCAGACCAAACATGGTCTAGAGATTGGGGGTAAATACCATTTTGTGCCTTATGTCACCTAGATGTTCCCCAACATGACGGCGAAATTTCGAATGGTCTTACCAATGTATTCTTTTTCCACATTCACATTTAACGCGATAGATGATACCCTGTGGTTCTACAGTTAATGATGTGTGGCAATGTGGAAGTATTGGTCTGTGTGTTGATTCATAATTGCTTTCCTGTTTTACAAAAGCACAGTTAACACATCCACTACACTTAAAGCAGCAAGAGATTGTCTATCCTCATAGGTATTCTTTTTCGGGGGGAGGTGTATTAGTGGCTCTGGTCCAGGGTTACTTTTAAGACTTCGTCACCTTCCTAATGTGACCATTTTTTCTGTGATATCAGGATCCATAGTTAAAATTTCCCAATGTTTTTTGAGATCATTCCTAACTTCGTTAGAGCTTTTCATCAAATGTACCGATCACCCGAGCCAGGTTCCCATTTGGGCCTGGTTGTCGGTCCCTGGAGTTAATGGACTTGATCTTGCCATGTTCAGTGATAGTGATATAACTTCAGAATCACGTCTTCGGGGTCGTTTTTTTTCCATAAATCGTTATTTTTAGGTCCCCAGTTGTCTTTAAACTCCATTGTACTGGAACAGATTCGGCGTAAACGCAGAACAATACCTATGAGGGTATTCCTTTTTAAGGGGGACAGGGTGACCACTCCGCCAATGGAGTAACGAGGTTAGATATGTGGGGTTTGCGGAACAATGTTAGTAGAAATGGTACCTCCATTGTCCATTATGATTTTTAAATCAGGAACGTTAGGTTGTTGATTTTATTTCTGATGTAAACTAAGTCCACAGGGGGTTCTGATTAAGACAATCTATATAAATGATAGGAAATGTCTTTTAGCCATTCCAGTTATTAATAGACATCGTCTACATAACGAGTCCAGAGGCCCTATATGGTCAGTCCATTCTGAATGGTCTCATCAAAGACTAGTAGGTTATCCCACCAGGGCCGAGGTACAAATTTGCATAGATGGAGCACAAGGGACTGCCCATGGCAGTCCACCTTGTGATATGGTGGAAAGAACCTACCATTAAACAAAAAAGTAGTCTTCTGTTAGTCGAATTCCAGTAAATCTCAATGGACAAATGCACTATGTTGGTCAAATTGTGTCCTTGGTGCGAAAGAAGTATTCACAGTTTGTATGCCCAGTTCATGCGGGAGGATACTTGGTGTATAGCGCCTCCACATCAATGCTGGCTAGCCAGCTTGTGGGGAGAATCTGTATCCCATCAACTTTTTCAATAGGGTCCGTTCGTGTCCTTTAATGAGATTGAGGACAAGGATTCACAAATTGGAGGATAGGATACAATTCTCCCAATTAGGACTCACATCTTGGGTGAGAGATTCTATGCCCGATACAATTAGGGCACGACCTTTAGTGGATTAGTCCCATTATGTATCTTCGGAGACTATAAAATGTAGGTGTTCTGTGGAGACGTGGGAATAGAACTCAAAATTCATTAGCTGAAATAAGCTTGTTGGATTTGTAGGCCTCAGTCAGAGATTTTAGCAGTTCAGTTTTTAAAGATATGGTTGGGTCATTTGGTTGGATACGATGACAGGATTTATCATTAGCAGTTCTATTGCACATTTTCATTATTTTGTGTGATCATAATAGAACGATGTTTACCTCCCTTATCAGAGGGTTTGACTATTAGATCATAATCCTGTTCCAATTTTTAGTATGCTCCTTCTGACTTCATTTCGTGTTCAGTTATTAGCGATTCTCCCAGTCAAGTTCTCCAGATCTTTAACGACTGGAGACAAAAGCTCTCACGCTGGAGATCTCTCCCTGTGGTGCATTTTTGGTATTTACACGGTTTTAATTCTGTAAAGGGACCCTGGCCGTATTTACGTATCCTCTGAGATATCTTAAAAGAGTTTTACCCCCCTCTAGTATGATCCTCACTGATGCCCAATTCCCTACCATTGCTTACTGTTTTTTTAAGCAATGATACTTATGCATTTTTAAGTTTTCGGCCCAAATGAGGTTAATGTCCTTGACCACCTTGAACAATTAAAACCTTGTGGTTGGGACAAAAATGATCAGACCCAAAGACTGTACAAGGACGTTCATTTCGTCTTTAGTTAATTGGTGGGATGATAGATTAATAATTAAGTTTGAATCTGAGTTATCTTTAGGGGGGGACTTAGTGACCTGTAGGTGTCGGAATTTCTCAATCGTAAGGGTGGTTCCCACTAAAAAAGGCCTTGATCCACCTCTTTACGTTGTCCTCTCCCTCCCCCTCCTCTTCTAGTGCCACGGGTCCGTTGTTGGCTCAGACTTTGCCTTCTATTGGAGTCAAGTTCAGAGCAGGAGACTTCCGTATCTGTAGAGGAGACCCCCACTTTATGGTCACTGTTGTTTTCCTTATTGTCTAAATGAAAATATGCTTTATTGTCCCGGAAGTTCTGAGGATCTCTGATAAACTGTGTATGTGTTCTTTCTTTTAATATGATATTGATATTCTCCAGTGAGTTATGTAGCTGTTGTCCTTTGTAGTGTAAATCTGGGTGTTGTTCAATCCCACTCACTATTTCAAGTTGTTCATTAACATTGGTTTTAGTGTCTCTAAATTTAGTTGTTTTCCTCCTCCTATAAGTAGTTGCATCTGAACTCCAAAGAGGCATATAGTGGCTTTTTGTTCCCATTTTTTTAACAAACCCTGGAGTTCTAACTTTGGCACCAGGGGTGAAGGAAATCCGGAGTCCTCTAGGTACAATTTGATTTTTAATGTAATTTTGCAAACTTTCAACTTCCCACCAAGTGGATATCTGCTCCCGATATGTTTTATGTAATTCTTTGAAAATTAAATTGAAGGAAGGTGAATATTTTTTCTGTGTAAATTCTTTATCCGAGAAAATCTCCTTAGCTTCGTTTGACCATAAATTCGTATCTAAACCTGTCTTTAGAAAGCCGGCCATAACAATGCAATTTTGTATATATATAAAGGTCTCTATGTAGTTTTAGACCAGGAGGGTGGGGGGGTGGGATGGAAAAAAAAAGGTCACCACACACGCCCAAAGTTATAAATATCTCTATAAGAAATCAATGTGGAGTGAAAGGGCAATTAAAATATAAACTTTTATTGAACTAAGTTAAAAAAAAAGGTTTTTCCAAAGTGCATCACAAAAAGCGCTTCATAATTAGTAGGCTAAAATAGATAAGCCGCAAAACAAAACAAATCAAAACACTTACCAGGGATCAGGAAAAGTAGGGTAACCGAGATCTATTTAGATGTAACAGGGGGTGTTCACCTACCAACCCTGTGGTGGTCCTGATTATTCCCTAGCCTAATTAACGGGATGAATAACGTCCCGATAAGGACGCCCCGTTCCGGAACTAGCCTGGTATAACATCACACCTAAATTGACCCTAACTTTTCATAGATAAAGCATAGGGTGACAGAAAATTAGACCTTCTTTTATTCTGTTCCCACATGTTAACGAAGGTTTTTTTTTTAGGAATGTTCTCAAAAAACATTGGGACATTTTAACTATGGATCCTGATATCACAGAAAAGGTTGGACCATGCCCACTGGTCACATTTAGGAAGGGACGAAGTCTTAAAGATACCCTGGTCCAGAGCCACTATACACCTCCCCCGAAAAAAAAGAATACCTGGTTTGGAATAGACAACCTCTTGGCTGCTTTAAGTGTAGTGGATGTGTTAACTGTGACTTTTGTGGAATCAGGAAGCAAATTTATGAATCAACACACAGGACAATACTTCCCCATCCGGCAATTCATGAACTGTAGAACCACCAGGTATCATCTATCGCGTTAAATTTGATTGTGGGAAAGATTACATTGGTAAGGACCATTCGAGAATTTCGCCCCGTCGTCGTTGGGGGAACATTCTAGGGGACATAATGGCACAAAAGGGATACCCCATCTCTAGACATGTTTGGTCTGAACACAACGGCACATATCAAGGTATTAGATTCATGGGCTAGACTTGATTAGGACCACATCCCCGAAAGGGAAATATGGAAAACTATTGCCTATGCAAAGAGAGTTTTGTTAGATCTACACTTTATAAAACACAGCACAACATGTTGGTTTAAGAATGAGCAACGTAATTCCCAATGTGTTTTTGTGAATAACCCGACCCCCCCTGTTTTTTTCATATAGGGAATGCATTACATGATATTGTCGACTAGGGGGGGAATTCATAATTTACGACATGAGTGACAATACCATAGTAAGTGCGCTGAGAGTAATCAACAATATGCGGATTTTGCTAAAGAGTAATATATGATTTAATGTTATATAAATGTTAGGCATCAATACTCTTACATCTTATCCTGTTAGGTTTTCATATTTTTGTTCTTTTCTTCAGTTGACCATCATATTGCAGTAATAGCCTCTCTTTTAAAACCCATGTATTGTGGTTCAGGCCAGACTTAGTCAATCTTTTCTATTCTGCTCGCTACCCTCCCCGTGCATCTGAGAACAAAACACCAAAACGGGGCGAGGTACATTGATCCGGGAGTAGACTCTCTTTTGAGCACACTCCCCTCTGTTTTTCGTATTGCGGAACGTAATTTTCCGGCTCTTTCTTGGTGGACAGAACGTTGGGGCGGAATGTCTGTGAGGCTCAAGCCCCCGCTATGGGCATGTATAGCGCGACTTCCGCTTCGGACGTAATGGCATCTCATGTTACTATGGATAACACAGCGCGGCCGGGTCCTCGCAGATGATTAAGAAGACCGGGCATTTCTGCACGTTTGATAACGGCATAACATTGGCCGCTCAAACACACGTGATAGTGCGCTGCTCAATAAATAGAGAGCTAGGCACGCTACCTAGTATACACAGCACCACCATAGCTGTGTCAAGACACTGGGAGCCACCTGCTCCTCGTGTATATGGCTTCTTAGACCGCAATCTTTATAGGGTAAGGACTACTATTTTGTATATATTTTGTTGGGATTAGGATTTTTTGCAATTTACTTACTTTAGTTATGCAGCACTTACTATATCTATTCTAATCCCTTTTAGCCCACCAACTCTTGTCCCCTGAGGAGGTTCGGTGTGGGCGCAGAAACATGTTGGGACCAGAATAAAGTAAGGTCTATTTTCTGTCACCTATGCTTTATCTAAGAATATTTAGGGCAATTTAGGGTGGGTTATACCAGGGCTTAGGTTCCGGACGGGGCCTCCTTTTGGGACGTTATTCTTCCGTTAATTAGGCTATGGAATAATCAGGACCAACACAGGGCTGTAGGGTGAACACCCCCTCGTTTACATCTAAATAGATCTCTGGTTTCCCCTGACTTTCCTGTCCCCCTGGTAAGTGTTTGTTTTTGATTTTGTTTGCGGACTTATATTTTTTTAGCCTACTAATTATGAAGCGCTTTTTGATTGCCTTTGGAAAAACCTTTTTCTAACTTAGTTCAATAAAAGTTATATTTTAATTGCCCTTCCACATTGATTTCATTAGAGATATACAATAAAAATAGGGCCAATAAATTAACAAAGACAAAAAAGGAAGTGGTATAAAACCTACAGCGCCAAACACAAAAACACTAACCCAAATAAAAATTACAAAATCTATTTTATTACACAAATATAACAATACACAGAAACAAATAAAAAGACGGTGCTGGATAACTGAAGAAATAGTAAACTGCTTGGAAAGTAAGCCATTGTAAGTTAAATACACAATCTTATAATGTTATTAGAAACAATACATTAATAAGTAAAGCAATATAATTACCCCCACAGTATGATAAGTAAAGCAGTAAGCCTAAATTCCAAACTACAATACAGGAAAACAAAAATTATATAGTTTTACATATTGGGTTAATATACACCAGCAGCACACGGGTACGCCCAACGCGCTTTTCACTTAAGCTTCGTAAGATTGTGTATTTACTTACATTGGGGCTTACTTTCCAAAGCAGTTATTCTTCAGTTATCAGCCACCGTTCTTTTTATTGATTGTGTGTATTGTTATATTTGTGTAATAAAATATATTTTGTAATTTTTATTTGGGTTAGTCACATAGAGAGAGCCAAGAGTATAGCCCATCAGCTGGAACACCTGACCATTTAAGATGGCGTGATCTACTAGTGGGTCTGGGTGTCCAAAAAACAGCACCATCTGTGGCAGTTGGTATTGCTCCCTACTGTAGTGGTGCCAGTGTAGGAGAACACATATGTACTGTATAGTAAAAATTGAGACACTAATAAAACAGCACTTTTATACTCTCTGACTGAGCAAAGTGATAGAATGGGTTTACCAGACATGTGCTAGCTGTGCTGTGTACGGTGCCCCACATAATATGCAGCATTTGTGTAGCGAAGACTAAGGCACTCATAGAATGGCACATTTACACCCTGTGACTGAGCAAAGTGATAGAATTGGTTTACCTGGCATATGCTAGCTGTGCTGTGCTTAATGATTCTCCTCAGAATATGGTGTTCCACATGATATGCACCATTTGTGTAATGAAGACTAAAGCACCCATAGAACAGTACTTTTACACCCCATGATTGAGAAAAGTGATAGAACAGGTTTACCCAGCATGTACTAGCTGTGCACAAGGGTTCTTCTCATAATACAGTGCCCCAAGTAATATGTACCATGGAGTCATTTTAATTGCACTGCTCAGCTCTGGTCACATATGATACACCTATATGACTGCCCCTATCACAGCAGTCATAGATTTAGAATATGTTCACACATGAAATGTTTGCCAATGATAATCTGCAAAGTTAGTGGCTAAGAGCAATTCTCTGCAGACAAAACCAGCACTGCAGCCTCCTAATTCTCAGGATCGCTGGGGCAATATGCCATCACTTTATAAGAAATAGCCCTTTAATGAAAACATCATTTGCAAATTAATTACTTTCTCATCAAGGTAACAATCAAGACTGTTTACCATGTTAGTATTTTTTGTGTATTCCGTTGTCTGAATAATAATAAAAATGAATCTAAAAAACTATTTATAGCACCTTCTGGCCTTGAGATCACAATTTAATATGTAAATCATACTGGTGCCTGACCAAACAAGTTGATTAACATGCAAGTATATTCCCTATGAACAGTGATGCCATTCTCCCATATGCAAATATAACTGATTTGTGCTAAATAACTAAGTCAGGTGTTTGCATTAATATTAAACTGTCTACTAATTTTTCTGAAACTTTAAAAATACAACAAAATACAAAAATGTAATAAAAGTCATTTATTCTATATATTATACATATACAGTATATTCTGTCCAGGCAAATGTTAAAATTATAAATGTAAACCAGCTGCTGATCAGCATAGGCACCTCTTCTGGAGGTTTTGGCTCTTGTTAGCATGCAAAATAGTGTGCCAGAACAGAGTCTGGATGGTATTGGCAGCCTCTCCAGAACCTTTGTCAAACTTGTGCTTAGACCTTCTGCTTCCCTTCGTTTTCCAGTATGTGGTGATGCTTCTCATACTTGTTAATTATTGGTAATGTAGACACGATGTTGACCCTAAAGCATCCTTCCTACAGTGTTTTCTCTGGCACTATAAACTATCTCTAAAAAAAATGCAAGACAAAAACAGCATTACTTGAACTTAAAACTTTCCACCAAAATACCATAAAAATGTGTTAAGTGTCATTCTGTACAAAAAATTTGTCCTGCTGTTGCAATTTCTGAAAGGCTCCTTCAGACAAAATTTTTATTTCAGTGTTTTTGAACACCCGTAAAAAACAGATTATAGTGGTTTTCACTGCATTTTTTCAAGTGTTTATGGTGCTTTTTTTTACATCCTTAACATGCATTTTTTGGCATATATAGAAGCCTACGTAAATTATCTCCGGAAAAAAAATATATAGTGCATTTTATATTTAACTGTAGAATTTAATGTAACATCTGGCTGAAAAAAAAAAACATCAAAACATTAGAAAAATGTGCTGTATTCCACCAAAACACTTTAAGCCAGCAAAAAATATGGGGAAACACCAGAATAAATGCCATGCCTAAAGTATGCTGCATTTTCAAAAACTTAACTGACCCCCTAAACACCACAAAAACATGACAAACTGAAATGCTAAATTAACAGTTTTTTTCTTTTTCTGAAATGCTACAGCCTGATGTTACGTTAAAGTCTATAGCAAATGAGTGAAAAGGCTGCAGACACAGCACTATTGTTTTTGTAATGTTTTCACAGCATTCTTTGAGTATAGTTTTTTTCTGAAATTTACCCCATAGACTTCTCTATATTTCAGAACAAATATATTTTATAATTATAACATTTTGTTTATTTATTTTGATTTTGTTTGTTTGCAATTTTACAAACAAAATCAAGGCCATCAAAATATACTTATTAAGTGCATATTGCAAAATGCTTTAAAAACTCAGCTATGGAACAATGCTGCATGGTCGCAGGAAGTTAATATAGTGACTCCAGAGTAATTTGTGTCCCTAAGAGTGCCGGCTCCTTTGGAACTAATAATATCATTAAATGACAATGAAGTGAAAAACACTTTGTATGAAATTTCCTGCAGAATCTTACAAAATGTCCTAGTGGTCCCAGATTCTATCTCTCTATGGAGAGCACAGAGGAATCTATATCTGAAGTGGAGCTTTCAGTTGATTTTCAATCGTGCAGTACAGAAAAATATGTAGTTACCTTCAAACTATCAACAAGCTGTTTGATGTATTTTCAGGAAAAGGGAAAGGGTGATCAAAACATCCCTCCCCTTCTTTTTACTCAGAATTTCTCTGGGAACAAGAAAAACTCTTTTTAATTATGGAATCAGAGTACTCAGTGGATGGTCAGCAGCTATTTTACTTCATAGCAAATACACAAATCACAGATATGACACTAAACAATGTTTGTTCAATTGTTGAACATTCTGGCTTTGTAAAACATACCTCAAACTAGAAAAACCAAAATATTGTAATTAAGGACATATGGTTTTGTCAGGTCAAGTAGAGGAAAAATACAGAATAACTCAGTGTTGAGGAAAAGTATGCAATAATCAACAAAAATCCTTTTAAATTAAAGGGGTTTTTTGATACCCTTATTCCCCCAAAAAGTTCTGGATATTGAACCGGATTTTTGGCTCCCAAATTGACATTGGTTGTTTTCCCTAAAAAAAGATCCCTTTCCATCACCCATAAAATTCTATTTTTTATTGTTTACTTTTTAAAGTGCCCAAAATGTCTACGTACACTGGTGTATTGATTGCTGAGGGAATGATTGCCATCTCCCCTGGTCTATTACCAGACAAGCAGTGCCATATTGTAAATGAGGTGGAGAATGGTATTGTTTTCTTCAGACAGTCTTCTTTATATATTTCAAAAGAACAGATACAGAATTTTTTTGTTTAACTGTGGTTTTTAAAAGGGAATTATTTCAAGACAATACATAAAAAACCAATATGCCCAACAGTTAGTTCGAAACTTTCCCGTAAAGTCAATAAAATTTAAAAAGAGATTTTTCTAGGTAAAATGGAGTCCTAACATGACTGAATGCAAGATTTGTCAAAGAACAGAAGTTAAACCATCATGACAAATTTGGAAACATTTTATTTTTTATACAAAAACTTTAAAACAAGACGGGGACAGAAAAAAAGGAGGTAGGTGGGGGAAATTCGCCCTTGATTGTCCAAAAATTTCTGTACATGCCATTTTTCTGTTAAAAAAGTAAAGAATGTGTATGTTTTCAGATTATAGGCCTTTGGAAATGAATATAAGCCCCTTTTAAAGCCAGATAAACCCCCAAACCGGCCCAAGGGATTTTTTCGTGTTGCCGTTAAGAAAACTCCAAATCGTTCTGACATTTTCCAACTCTAAAATATTAGGTCATCTAATTTTGGGGGGGCTCGTTTTTTTCCATCGTCCTGATACCCAAACATCTTCCCGCTGTCAGGAGAAAAATTTTTTAAAACCCCTCATTTTTGTGTTTGTTTTTTTGGTTTGGGGAAAGACATTAAACAGGGAACAATGGGGGTTTTTGGGATTTTTAAATCCCGTGCCCTCATTATTTTAAAACTGTCTTACTTGTTGTCCAAACCTCTTTTAACCCTTTGGGGGAATGCCCAAAAAATATGGGGTTAAACGGTCATATGGGGGCCGAGCATCTCCGGGAAAAAATTGGAAATCGGTATTTTTCGGGTTTTTATTTTGGGGACCCAAGGGCAGGAGTGTTTTCCACAGTTTTTTATAATTTTAAAATGTTTTCTTTATGTTATTACAGGGGGATGTTTGGCAGCTTTCCCTTTCCAGATAATTTTCCAAGTGTCTAGGGGAAATATTTCCCCTTTTAAAAAAAAAACTCCAAGTGTGCATGTAGAAAAGTTTTATGGGGGTTAAAGGGTCCGGACAAAACATCATATTATAAATGTTGAGTTTAAGCCCTTTTGGGGTTAGAAAACATTTATTTTTACATAGGCGCTCAAACCCCCGGGTATAAAACCCCTTGTCTGACCCCGGGAAAGAGAGAAGTTTTATAAAATTTGAAAGCCCCCGTAAACCCCAATTTAACCGGCAGGGGGAAAATTTACCCTCAAAAGGAGAAAGGGAATTAAATTTAACAGTTTTTCCCAAAAGCCCCAATAACCAGAAAGGGGGAAAAGTTTTTTATCAAACCATTGGGCCCCTCTGAATATTAGAAAACCCCGGGGGGGTCCATCAAGGATTGAAAAAAAAAGGAAACCCCATTGCTGATGTTTCAGAAAAAAATTTTTAAAATTTTTAAACCTACTTTTCCTCCATTTTTCCCCTTGAAAGGGGAAATTTTTGGACCCAACGTCCCCGGGTATCCACGTTAAATTGGAGATGGGTACCACAGGGGGAAAATTTTGGGGTGGGTTGGCTGTACCCCTTTAATTTTTCCAATTTGGGGCCCAACTCCGGGGAATGCATAAAGGGGGGACCAACCCAGGACCCCTTTCTCAATGGGTGCCCAGTAGTTTTTTGGGAGGAAAATTTCGGGGATTGCTGGGGCCCCTTCCGTATATTTGCTTGCCTGCATTATTTAAAATTTGACTACTCGTGCCTTTTAAAAGTTCCAATAAACCGGGGGAAAAAGGGGCCCCTGCACCCTCCGAAACCCCTCCCCGAAAGGGAAACCGCTCCCGGAAATGTCCCAAAGAGTTTTAAAATTTATCTTGGGAAAATTTAGTTTTTCATTTTTATGGCCGCTATTCCCCAATAAAAGGGGGTGGCATTGACCTTCCCATTTTTCCCATCAGTTCTGGTATCCCCAAAAAACACCCAAAAGGGAATTTCTGCCTAATTTTGGGGGGATGAATGGGTTTCCTTTGTTATATGAACCCCCATTTTAAAGGGAGATTTCTTTCCTTTTAAATAAAGGAAAAATTGGATTTGAAATGTATAATTTGTTCCCCGGGTTCCCCAGGGAAGAGCTTCCTTTTGGGCCCTATTGATTTTGGTAATCCAAAAAGGTTTTGGAAAATTTTCCAAAGAGAGGGTGCAAGTTTGGGGGGGTTTTAATGTGGGGTTAGAAAAGGTCAGTAGTTTATAAAAATCGGCGAATAGCGAAAATTTTTTTTTTTCCCGGGGTTTCCCCAACCCCTTTTACCCCCGGGAAATAGGGGGAAATTTTAAAGTCGTAGGGGCCGCCGCCAGTGGCTCCCCACAATTACAAATATGATGGAGAAAACGGCACCCCTGACGTGTGCCTTTTAGCTATTTTAATCAGTGGTGATGTAGAGTGCGGCATCAAAATCATGGCGGTCGGGGGGGGGAGAAAAGTTTTTTGTAAAGCCTAAAGGGGAAAGGGGGCCAGTGACCCCAAAAAGGGTTTTTTTAAAAAAACTGAAAACTTTGTATTTCCCAATTTTTAGCCGATAAAAGGGGTTTTTCTGCATCTACCCCTAATATCAACGCTGTTTTGCCCGGTTTTTTTAAATTAATATCTATGAGATTATGACTCTCCCCTTTTTGTCCCCCCCCTGAAGTTTTTTAAAGAAAGCCCACCTGATCTTTGTGTATGAAATTTGTGGTAGCCACATCGATAACCTATTTCGCTAACAACTTTTTTGAAAAATTTTAAAACGGCCCTTTTAGGGCTATGGGGCCCATAGTTTTGGGCACCCACAGTGGGTCTTTCTCCGGTTTTTGGGATCAGGGGGAATGTATGAATGCAGAAATTTAAGAAGGAGCCGAGGCCCCGCAAAAGTGCTTGTATAGTTGTATTGATACTTTTAAATTAAGTCGGGCCCGAAAAGCCTGGTAGTAAAAGGTAGGGGAAAAAAACCCTCTGGTCCCCGGGGAATTTTCCGTTTGGAAGTTTTCTTAAGGGGGTTTTCCTCAAGTTCCTTCCCTATGTAAACCCTGCATTCAAGGCCTCCCCTGTTTTCCCTGGGGGCTGGGGAAGGTGACAGGAGTTTAGAAACTGAATTTACCCTGAAAGGGCTTTCCTTTTGTTGTTTATAGGGGAAAAGTGTTTTGGGAGCGTAAAAACCAAAACTGCGAATAAAGAGTGGAAAGGTGCGAATTTCCTTAGGGTCATACACAGGGGATGGCCATTTGGAGTCCTCAG
Source organism: Phyllomedusa bahiana (assembly GCA_025379985.1). Classification (NCBI taxonomy): domain Eukaryota; kingdom Metazoa; phylum Chordata; class Amphibia; order Anura; family Hylidae; genus Phyllomedusa; species Phyllomedusa bahiana. The sequence goes on along the minus strand of JAODAL010008665.1, from coordinate 60,768 downwards.
GGCGTAAACGGGTTTGGGGGCAGAGTGTCATCTCTAAGTTGCTTTGCTAGTAGCGAATGGGCTTTGTTACCCTTTTCATAATATTTCTGCCTAGAAAAAAGCAGCATTTTTTCAGTATGACCTATGGGGTAAAGCTTTAAGGGTGGGGCACGTATAGCCAAATATTTTTTTAAGGGCCCCCCTTTTTTTTTTGGAATTTTAATTTGGGGAATTTGGGGTTTTTTCTAAAACTGTAGTTGTTTTCTGAAGGGAAAAAATTTTGGGCCCTTTTTATTCTTTTTTAAGCCTTTTTAGCCAGGAGTTTCCCCCCCCCCTAATTATGCTTTGTGCGCTTCCCCATTGCGTCATGACCGTTTAGACCGTTCCCCCCAAATTTTCAAAGGGAAATAATTTCTTAAAAACTTGACTAATCTTTGCTTTTATTTGGGGGTTTTTGATAATTCCTTTCGTTTAAACCGCCAATTTTGGGAAATTTCGGGGTGGCAACCCGTGTTGATATCTATTGTTAAACTTTTTTTATCGGGGGATGGTCGGACCATGTGATAGGGGCCTATGGGTTTGCGCTATTGTTTTTCTTTTTTGGCCCAAAGGGAATGTTCCCCAAGAAAAAAATTATCCTGGAAAAGTGTTTTAAGGGGGGGTTGATAAAAATGTAAAACGCCGGGTCCCTTTGGATGAAGTTTTCCGCCATAAATCAAATAGGGGTATCGTCAATCAAAACCCGGGGGAAATTTTTTCTGCACAGTTTTCAAATTGCGAGGGGGCTATGGAAATTTTTTCCCCCTTTTAGAGTCGGTCCATAGTCTCGGAGAAAAGCACCATTAAAGTCTCCTCCAAAAGTACCAAAAGCGGGAGGGGAAAAGGGGGACAGCCTGTGAAACCCTTATTAAAAAATTTGATCTGGGACAGTTGGGGCATAAATATTGCATAGGGTGGTTTAATGTTCCTCGGTTTGGGTACCCTGTATAATGACATAAACTTTTCCCTGGGGGTCAGCTAAGTTTTTTCACCCGAAGGGGGAAAGAATTAGAAAACGGAAAGCCACACCCCCCCTTCTTTTGTTCTTTTGAGGCCATATATACCTGAGGGGAAAAAGGGGTTTTTTGCAAAAAAAGGGAAAGTGCCCAAACTATTGAAAAGGTTTCTTGCAAGAAAACAAATTTTTTGGCAAAAAGATTTAAGTTCAGTTTGTCAACAAATTTTCGCTTAATAAATTTGGGAAAATTTTGGCCCTTTCACATTTAGCGAGACCAAACTTAGCCATTAGGTTCTAAATTTTTTTTCGAAATTGCTATAGTGGTGGGGGAAAAATGAAATAAGTAACATAAAAACCCTTTCAGGCGGGCTTAGGGCCAGGGGGGAGGGGGGGGACATAACAATATTGTAACCTGTAACAATGTTCAACATGACTATGTAAAACTGAACGAGAATTCTCGCATAAATGTACCAAGGTAGGAGACCCCCGGGTTTTGGGGGGATCACCGGGATAGAGGGGGTAGATCTTGAAACCCGGGAACTCCCGGTTGCTTTACAAAAAGCAGCCACACAGGAAACCTAAGCATTTTCCCCCAGCGGGGGGAAAAAAAAGGGGACGGACCATAAAAGGTTGGGCCTCTCCCGGACCGTTTTCAGTGATAAACTATCCCAAAAACTCTCCCCTCTTTCCCCCCCCCCTCCCCCCCAAAGGGCCAAAGATAAGGAAACAGTCGAACCAGGAGGAAAGAGAGAAGGGAGAGGGGGAAACAAAACAAAAAAAAAACAGGGAAAAAATGGAAAAAACTTTTAAAATATTTTTGGGGGTATTTTTTAAAACAGTGGGGGGTAGTAATAAAGTTTTTAGTGCTAATAAAGCCCTTTTTTGCGGGAAATTTTCATTTTCCCCGGGAATAATTTGGGAAATACATATTTGGCCCATAAAGGGAAAGTTTTCATGAGTCTCGCATGAATAAAGACAAATAAAAATTTCTGGGAAAAAAGAAAAAGAAAGTCTCCAAGTGTTGGCTTTTCGGACTTGTTTGGTGGGTTTTTGGCATAGCAGTCCCATGCTCTGCCTTTTTTTGTCATCGGTTTTTGCCAAAATTTGGGGGGGGGAGGTTGGGGGGATTTTCCCCCCTCCCCCAAACCAGGAAATTCTGGCTTCGGGGATGTTAAATTTGGGAAGCAGAAGGTTTGGAGGGCATTTTGAGAACGCAAGGTGGCTGACTTTCCCTCGTTTTGAGGCGATAAGACAAAGGGGAAAACCCCCTTTTTATCAAAACTCTCGCCCGTTTTAAATTTAAGCAGGGGGGCTTTAGGCATTTTTGCCCTTTTTGCAAAGATATCCATTTAAAGGTCAGGGGGAAAAGCTGCAATTGCGTTCCCTTTTGGGAAATTTTAAAAGTGTGGCTATTTTTCTGGCTTTGGCCCTGAAACGTTCCTTGAGCTAAAATCTTGTTATGCAGCCTATTACTTTTCTTGGGGGCCGAAGAGGCCGTCTTTGGTTTCAAGCTTTTTGGGGGCCCTAAACCATTTTTGATCACATGAGTAGGGGGTTCCTCCAGGGAGAGTGTTAAAAATTTGCCGTTTAGTTGTGAATGTAAGTCCTCTGCTCCTTTGGCCTCTGGCAGAACCCCTTTACTCTAAAGTTTTTGGGCTCCTGCCCCAAATTTTCTAAGTCCTAAGGGGGTTTTACGTTCTTTTTAGGGCCTGGGCCTGTGGGAAACCCGTTTAAAAAATGCATCTTAAGGGAATATATTTTTCCCATATCCCATGGGCCCTTTCCCCAAGATCCTCCACCCCATTTAAACCCTGGCCTTTTTAGGGGCCTGCCCAACCAACCCAGATTTCGCAAAGACATGCCCCTCGAGCTCTGGGCAAAATCTTTTTTGGGGGCATTTTTGGTAGGGAAAAAGGCTTGGTATTCCCTTTCCCTTTTTTGCTGGGGGGAAAGGGGTTTTTCATTTGCTTGGGTTTTTCATCTACTAACACTCTGAGGATGAATTTCCATCGAGCCTCTCGTAGGGTTTCATTTGGCTGAGTCAGATACAGAATTTAAATTTTGAATATCACTTTTACCCCGGGCTGGGGCAAGGCCCTTTTGTGTCCAAAAGGAAAACATGACCGAAAACGGAGGTACATTAAGCCCGAGGTACATGACTGGTTTGGGAAGGGGGCGCAAGGGGTGGAGCCCGGGACAGAAAACTGGGTCCCGCCCCTACATGGGAAAGGGGTCGGGTGTTAGGGTTTTAGCCCAAAACTTTCCTTTTGACAAACCCCGGACCGATATAACTCTGATCCCCGCTGTTAAAATTTTTTTTTTTTTTCTAAAAATTTACAACCAAATTTAAAAACCCTTTTGCCATTTTCCTAATAAACTTCCCTCTTTCTTAAAAAAAAAACCTTTAAAACCACCCCCCTTTTTCCCCCCAACCCCAAACCCAACCAAATTTCCCCCTTAAAGTGGACAAAAAAAATAAACCCCCTTTTTAAAAATTTGAGGGGGGATAATAAAACTAAAATCAGGAATAGTGGTTTTTTTAAACATTTCCCCAATGGGGAAAATTTTGAGGGGAAAAGGGGGTTTTAAAAGGAGGGGAATTTAGAGTCCAATATTTTTAAAATTTTTGGGGTTTTTTAAATTTCAAAATGGGCTTTTTTAAAATTTTAGGTGAATTTAGGGCAAAATTATTCCTTTTAAAGGGGAAACCTTTCCCCCTTAATTTTTCAAGGTTTTTAAAAGGAAATCTAACTTTTTTACAAAACCCCTTTAAAAAGCCTTTTCCCCCTTCAAATTGGGCAAAAAATACCCTTTTTAAATTTCCCTTTTTATTGGGCCTACCAGTTTTTTGGAAGTATTTGAATGCCCCCCCCGTGTGAAAGGGTTGGATGACCAAACCTTTCATTCCAAAGGGTTTTCCCCCCCCCAAATTCCCCCGGGGTTTTTTTCATTTCCCCTTTTTGGTTTGGTTGGTTGGGCTAAAAGGGCCCCCGGGGGTCTTTTATAAAAGGGGGTTGTTGGGAATTTTAAATTTAAAAACAAAAAAAAAAAAAAACAATTTGTTTGTGTTTTTTTTTTTTTTAAATTATTTTATTCTAGTGTTAGTAATGGAGGTATCACCGGTCTTTTTTGTCATCCAAAGGTTGACACTAACTCCCTAGTACACACCAGGGGTACTGGGAAGAACTGAGTTACCAGAAGTGGACCTCTCTTATGTGATGGTCTGCTTCTGGGTCAGTAGCGGGTTGGTATTTTTAGGATGGAAAGGGCCCAAAAGCCATGGACCTGCCCATTTTGATAGTATAAGCCTGCATCTGTCGGCTTTACCTGAGATGAATATGAAAAAAAGTGGGACCCAACATTGTTTTTTTTTCTAGATTCTTCAATAAACAAATGGTTAAAAAAAATTACATAGGGTCCGCCCCTTTTTTTACCAGCCAAGATAAATCTGCAGGCTGATAATATTAGAAGGGGAAGGTTTGTGGATTCTGTTTTCTTCAAACTCTAAAAATACCAACCTGCAGCTACCCTAGAAACAGAACATCATATTAGATGGTGGACATGCTGACAGTAAACCTGCTTTCCCAGTACCCTTGGTGTGTTGGGTACTGGGGTAACAGTGAGTATAGATAGTGTCAGCCTTGGCTGTTGGGTTGGTCCTCTGTACCCCCCCAGAAGATTGTGCTTGTATGCTCTCCTGACTCTCCACCCATCATTGTGTTATACAGCCTGGTGCAAACACAAAATAAAACCCCAATTTATCACCCTATAACCGTACACATCCACCTATCACCACAGATCCTCCCACCCCAAACCTATCACCCTATAACCCATAACCTCCACGCATGAACCCATAACCCTTCTCCCCCTTCACCTATCACTTCATGCAAAGTTTACATGGAGGGGGAAAAATTGGGATGGGGTGGCTTCTGGAAAATTGAGGATTCAAAATATTTGGGGGGTTAAATTTAAAGAAAAGGAAGAAGTCGCCTGATATCGGGCCCAGATAGAAAAGAAAAAGGGAAAAATTTTTATGACTCCCAAAAGAGAAGTTTGTCACCTGAAAGAAAATGACTGTAACGGCTTTTGTAATAAACTTTTCCCCGTCTGCAGAGCCTGAGCAATGGTGCAAACCCCTATTTTGGTAACTTTTATAGCGGGGAAAAATTGGAAAATTTAGCTTTGAAAAAAACGTTTATAACAGAAGAAATTAAGCAAAAACTGTTCTGCCCCCACTGTTTTTGCCCCCCAAAGCTATCATGTTTGGGGTTTTGACTCACTATTTTAGTCCCTTTAAACAGTCATACTGCCCGGGTGGTCATGCCCTGGCCATTGTTAAAAATACGGCCTTTTCCCCTAAGTACGGAACGGTAAATTTAAAAACCCGGGGAATTTAAACCGGGAAATTAAAAAGGGAAAGGGGACATAGGAAAAAAGTTTTTGGTTAGGGCCTTTTCCTTCCACTTACAGCGTCACAGCCTGCCACAGTCCTCACCATGTTTCTCCTTCCTCCATCATCAATACCTCCATTTTTTTTAAATTTAACTGTACCCCCCAACCCCTCTGCGGGCAATGCATTTGTTTATCTCCCAGCTTTTTCCCCTTTTCACTTGTTTTGCTGCCCCCAAACCTGTTTCCCCCACTACCCCATCCCTTCCTCACTAAAAAAGCCCCCTTTCCTACTTACTGTCTATTTACTCCCCCTCCAAAACCCTCTCTTTGTTCCTCCTAGTGCGGGGGAAACAAAATCCCCGAACCCAAGGCCCCCACAGCACATTCCAACTATTCCCATTTTAAAACGGTTTTAACGGGAACCCCATTTCTTGGCAAACTCTTTTTAAACCCTGCAAACTTAAACCTATTCCCTTGGCCCCCTTTCTCCTTTTTCCCTCTCTGGAGCTTTTGGGAAAGCACAGGTTTCCCTGTATGCCCCAAACTCCCCTTACTTTACATGACCTCTTTTTTTCACTTTAATTTATCCTTTCTTGGTTTTGAGGGAAACCCGGGGGTAAACCCCCTCTGACACAGTTCCCCCCTTGCGCAATTCCTTTGGGGGCCCTCCCCTTTTAACCCTTTTGCTCCCCCCCTGGCAAAAAGCAGGGGTGGGGTTTTTCCCTTTCTACTGCCCGGGGACCCCTGTTCCTTTGCCCCCTTTCCCCGCCATTCCCTTTTCCCCCAACCTCCCCTCCTTTAGGGGCCTCTGCCCCGAATCTATTTCCCCCTTTCCGTCCCCAAAGGGTGGCAGTCGTTTCCGCCCCCCCCAGGCCCGCCACCCCCTTTCCCTTTTGGGTCACTTTCGCCTCCGGCTTTCCACTTTCTTTCATGATACCCCAAACCCAATCATAATGGGAGTTTTTTAAACCTCCCATGACCCCACCCCACTCCGCTCCCAAAAAAACTCCTCTCGCTCTCCTTTTCCCTTTGGGGCCTCCCCCAAGGGAAACCTCTCCCGCCATCATAATAATGGACACATTTCTGGACCTGCCCTAAACCCGCCTCTGTCCCCTTTTCTGACTTCTCAAACTCCCCACACCCTATATCTGACCAAAAAACCCCGCTTACCTTCTCCACCATCTCCCCCCCACCTGCTCCTCCTTTTTACACCAAGTACACCCCCCCGCGGGAAAACCTTTCAAAAATTTAAAACCCTCCACTCCCCCGGGCCCTCTCTTGATCCTTTTCCCATATCCTCGTTGTGCCCCCAACACGCCCCCGCTTTTAAAACCCACAATAAAACCCCACTCTTGCCCTTGGTCCCCTCCTCTCACACACAACAGAACCTGCAAACATAAACAGACAACCCTGGCCCAGACTCCCCAAACGCTGAGGCTCCCTTTCCCAGAATTGCCAAAACCCCCAACGGGAAAAAAACCCCGCTCCCCCCACCGATTTCACTTTTTTAAAAACATCACTACAACTTTTAAAGGGCTCACTGGCCTGGCCAACAGGATTACTTTCCACTGCCCTTATCCGCCCTGTCCCAAAACCCCCAACAACTATTCAAAATTTCAACTCGCTTCTCCTTTCCCCCGGGCCCAATTCCCCCCCCATCCCCTTCCTTTTAGCGGATGACTTTGCCCCCCAACTTTCTAAACAAGACCAACCTCATCAGAGAAAGAAACACCCCCACTGCCCCCACCACCCACACCCATCCCCGGCACAGTCCCTCCCGGGGGCCCCTCCCCCCCCCCGCTCTACCAAAAACATTCCCAAAAAGCCCCACCTTGCACTTCCCCCCTAACTTGCTTCCCCAGGGTATAATGACATGTTCCTCTCAAATCCCCCCAAAAATCCAACCTCACTCCCAAACCCTTGACCCATTTCCCTTTCCCACCTCTTTCCCCAGACCTCACCCTGTTATACCCCCAAGCTCCACCCATCTCTTAAACCCTATCACTAACCTCTGGCATCGCCCTTCCCCAATTTAAAGAATGCCCCCATAACATTTTTCCTGAAAAAAACCTTCCCCTTGACCCCCCCTCTCTGCCCCAACTTTTCCCCCCCATCTCATTTGCTTCCATTTGCTTCAAAAACTCCTGGAAAAACAATGTCTATTTAAAAACTGTCCTCCCATTGTCCTCCAACTCCCCTTCTTGCCCCACTCCAAATTGGTTTCCGACCCCTTCACTCTACAAACCCGGCCGCCTCTCCTTTGTCTCCAATAATGGACCTTTTAAACCCCAAAAAGGGCCTCCTTTCACTACTTTTAACCCTTCCCTCTTAGATTGTCCTCTGCCTTTGACACTGTCACCACTCCCCACCTCTAAAAATCCTCTCCCCCTCAGCCATAAACCCCAGCCCTTTTTTTGGGTTTCCCCCCCCATACCTCACTGTTCGGACTTTCCCCATTTCTCCCCACTTTTGGCACCCCCCTCCCCCCATCGCCCTCTCTTTGTTGGTGCCCCCCCAGGGGCCCCGGGGGCCCCCCCCCACTCTTTTATCTAACTCTTGGTTTTGGGGTAATTTCATAGCATCACAGGCTTCCGAATCCCCACCTTATGTTTGGGGGGACCCCCAACTCTCCCTTCCCCGGTCCTATATTCCCTCTCTATTTCCCCCCGGATCCCGGGACTCCCCTATACCATTTCCTCCTTTTTCCCCTCCCCCCCGTTTTCCCAAAAATTTAAATTTTTAGGGGAAAACGAATTCATTATCCTTCCCCGGGTCCCACTCCATCCCCCCACCTAAATGTCCTATCTTTGCCCCAATGGCTCTACCACTCCCCGGTCCCCCGCAAGTCCGCTCCCCCTTGGGATAACACTCGACTCTGCCTTGCCTTAAAACCCCCACATCCAAACCCTCACCTAACCTCCCGCCTCAACCTAAAAAAAACATCTCTGCACCCGGCTCTTTTCCTTTAAACCCCTGTCATACAAAAGGCTGGTCCATGCCCTTGTAAATCTCCCCCCTCGAAACGGGAAACATCCTTCTCTGTGGCCCCCAGTAGCACCTCGCCCCCCTCCAATCCTTTCTAAAACTCTGTCCCCGTCTTATCCACCTCTCTCCCGCTACCCCTCTGCCTCCCCCCTCTCCCAAATCCCACATGGTTTCCCCATTGCCCAGCGCTTAATTTAAAGGGTTACTGCCCCTACCTAAAAGGCTCCCCATAACCTCCCCCCTCCATCCCATCCGGGTTTAAATTCTCCAATCTCCCCCTTAAACCCCAACCTCCGCCCCCCCCCGGGACCCTTATCCCCACTCCCCCCTTGGGCCCCCTCCTCACACAACCGTCTCCAAGATTTCCCCCTCGGCCTCCCCCATTACGGGAATTGCCCCCCCAAAAACCTAAGCCCTCTCCCCAACTTTAAACCCCCTTAAAAAAAGAAATTAAAAACCCACTTTTCGGGTTTTTTTTTGCCTTTTGACCTAGAATAACCCACTGTCATTTCTCACCCCAACATGTTCCCCCTACCTTCTGCCCCTTTTTCCCCCCTTCCTTGTAGATTTTTAACCCTTTCGCGGCAGGGTCTCTCTCCCCTTCCCGGGTTGTTAGTCAATTTTGTCACTTTTTTAAATGTTTAAAATTATGTTTGTATTTTACCCCCTAAAAGTACAGCGCCATGGTTTTAAAATGGCATTTTAAAAAATTTAAAAAAATTAAAAAAAAATAATTTTAGGGTTGTCTAATATGCGGTTTAAATTTTTTATTCCTTTTGTGGCCCATGGTTTGTTACTTTTATTTTTTTGGTCTTTGTTTTGCGTAATCTTTGGAGAATATGGGTCTTTGTTTACGGTTTGGCATTTTAAATTTATAGTAAAAATATTTTGCTGTTTGGTTTTGTGGCTTTTTTTTGGAAAATTTGTTTTACCATTATTTAGAGGCATCCTTTGAAAAATTGTCTTATATCTATACCCTTATACAAAACCCAAATTTTTTAAACTTTACTTTTTATTGAAAAAAACCCAGTATACCAAGACAAATATTATAAATGATAAAGCAAAAAAAAGCCCCAAATACCAAAACATTTAAACATATCCCCAAACACAGTGCCTAAATAATACCGCCATCCCCTTTTTTCCCAAAAATAAAAACCATTATAGCACTACCAATATTCCTGCCTTAGAGTGACTATAAAGGGTATACACATGTTGTACACAGGCTCTGCAGACATACACTACTCACAAAAAGTTAAGGATGTTTGGCTTTTGGTTGAAATTTCAGGATGAACATAAAGTTTCTTAAAAAGTTTCATAAAAAAAAATTTTAAAATTTAAAACAAAGTGAGACCATCTTTTTAATTTTAAAATGCAAAAGCCCAAAAAGGTTCATTTTTTCAGAAATTTTTTACAAAAAAACTTGCTGTTTCTCAAAACAAGGAAGTTAAATTAGAAAAAATTCCCCACCATTTTTTGTTTCCCTAAATCGCCCGGAATCAGATAAATTAAAAACCCATTTACATCAGTGTAGTCTACGTGATAGACGACCGGCAAGGGTAACTGACCTGGCTGATGCATAGTGTTCTCTTTGATGTCTCCAGCATGGTTGGCTCCATCATTTCTGCTCAGGGTGAATTGACTTTCATCACTGAACAGCACTGAGGACCTCTGGTCCCTCATCCAGCGTAGATGCTCCCCGGCCATTGCAAGACAATGATCACTGTTCCTGGTGGTTTGGTCAGGTACCCTTGCCAGCCATCTAGCATGCAGTCCACGCTGATGTAAACAGTTATGAATGGTCTATCTTGATGCTTGGTTGCGGCAGAAGAAAAGTGGCGGACCCGGCGCACGTGGAGTTCCAGTAAAAAGCCGAGGATGTCGGCTATAGTTTAAAACTATCCTTTATTTTTAAAAAGTGCAAGGGTTGTATGCCCTCTCACTATTCAAAACACTGAACAGATAGGTAATCCAACGTGTTTCTCGCTGTACACTGGCGCTTTCTTGCGGCTGCTGTGTTAAGGGCTACGGACTACAAAAGCCCCGCATACGCTTAAGAGTGTTGTGCCTCTAAATTAAGAGCACAATCTCAGGAGGTGAGCATTCTATACCTCATTTTTATTTTCAGCCTTTTACAAATTTCACTATTGTGCACCCCCTTCTGTGTTTTTCTTCTTTTATCTATTGATGCTTGGTTGCCTCTCACCTCCTTTGAATGTGCCTGGAGTTGTGTGGCATTCATCATCCGGCTCTGCAGGGCATTGTTTACAATGAAACAGTCAGTGTGTTGTGATGTAGCCAAAGGACCACCACTTCTTTGCCTTTCTGTGACTCTTCCAGTCTCTCTGTATCTCTGATACAACCTGCTGATGACATTCTGTGACACTCTAAGCTCAGTGGCCACTTCTGTCTGAGAGCATCCTGCTTGAAGCCTTGCAATGGTGAGGTACTGTTGATCAATTGTAAGTTGTTGCCTTGGTCTCCTGATGTCAAAATGTGAACAGCATGATGAGGAGGACTGATTAAATCCCAATTCAAACTGATCCCTAAATTTATTGGGTGATTCAGGGATCAAACACCTGTTGTGAATTTTGCTTTAAAGCGCCTTGTTAGAGATCAAAAAGTTGCACAAAAAGTACTGAAACATTGAACAGTTGGACATATGCATTCTAAAGTCAAGAGATGATCTCATTTAGTTCATTTAAAAAAAACTTTCAAGAAATTGTATGTTGATCCTGAAATTTCAACCAAAAGTCAAATATCCCTAACTTTTATGGCCACATGTATGAAAACTGTCTAGGTCTAAAACTCACTTATCAACCAATCAAAGCTCTCCTTTCATTTTTCCAGAGCACTATATGAAATGAGAGGAGCACTGATTGGTTGCAATGGGCAACAAAGTGAGTTTCATTTTAGTAGTATAAGTTGAGAAATAATTTTTTTTTTTTCCCTAATGGCAAACCTAGTTCATCTACGACTACTTTGGCCTCAGTCAGACCATTTTTAACTTGGTCTAGCTGCTCTGACAGTCTACTTTTGGCGTTCCACATTCATAAATGTGTCCATTCCTACGACTCCAGAACGCCCCCACATCTTTGGGGCATTCAAAAGTGTCGGGACAGACGCAGATTGCGCCAAAGTTTGTAGTATGACTGTTCATTCATTCATAGAACTGGACTACAACAGCTTTTTGGCTCAAAATACGCCAAAAGCCTGGCGCAGCCCTGTTCATACATGTCGCCCAGTATGTTTTATGTCTGCACATTCTTTCTTCAGTTTTGTTGCATTCAGCCAATATATTGTAATTTGTATGATGTACAGAAACGTCAATATACATCATATCGAGCCAGTTTTTACCCTTTTGAAAGAGCCCCATTTTTTAAATCTGATATTTGTCATTTTATGTGAAAATAACTTTTTGATACTTTTACATATCCATGTGATTAAGAAAATGTTTTCTCATGACACATTGTGCTTTATGTTGGCATCATTTTTTAAATGTCTTTTAGTTTTTTCTGCTAATAAGGGACTTACATTTTTTTCCCTTTTTCAAGAAAATATGCAACACAGATGTTTTAGGGACCAGTCCAATTCTGATGTGGCTTTGAAGGGCCTGTATGTTAAACATACCCAAAAATAACTCCATCTAAGAAACTGCACTCTTTAAATTATTCAAAACTGCATCTGGGAAGATTTTTTTTAACCCTCTAAGTGTTTCACAGAAATTAAAACAGCGTGGAGGTGAAATTTCAAAATGTCACATTTTTTAAGATTTTTAATTTTAATCCATTATGCATTATTGTGCTCCTAACCCTGGAGCACCATAAATGTTACCAAGAAAATTCAACTCAATATTGATTCGCCATATTCTGCTGTTTTTAGATAAATCCCATATGTGGCCCTAATGCACTATTTGACTCAACCACAAACCCCAGAATAGGAGGGGCAACTACTGAATTTTGGGGTCTCGTTTCGTTAAGATTTTCTTTAGGTGCCATTACAGGTTTGAGGTCACCTTAAGCTGCCATACTTAATAAACACCCCTAAAAAGACCCCGTATTGGAAACTACAGTCCTTAAGGAATATATCCAGGGGTGTAGTGAGTACATCGGCCCCACAGGTGTTTTACAGATTTTTTTTATGAAAATGGAAAATTTTTATTTTTTCCAATAGTATGCAATTTTAGCTAAAATGCTTCATTTTCACAAGGAATCCTGAAAAAAAAGCCCCGATTTCTTCCAATTTTAGAAATAATCCATATTTGGATATAAACTGCTGTGTGGGCATATGAAAGGGCGTACAAAGGAGAGAGTGCTACTTGGCTTTTGGAATGCAGATTTTGGTTGTTGCCATGTCGTATATGAAAAGCCCCCAAAGTATCGAAACAGATGAAGTCTTTCAGAAGTCATCCCATTTGGATTCAGCACTCCTCAGGGATTTCATCTAGATGTATATTGTGCATTTTTGGGCTCACAGTTGGTCCACAGATTTTTAGCATTAGACTGTGAAAATGGGAAAAAAAAACCTGCAATTCTGCCATTGTTTTTCTGGGTTTAATTTTTACAGCATTTGCCATGGGCCAGGGAAAACTAAATTGACTGGGGGCCAGCTCAGCGCTATTTAGAAGTACTGAGAACTTTATCCATCCGTCTCTACATAAGTATTGTCTGCCTATGTCCCGTCTAGGAAAACTGCTGTGTTTCTCTTTCATTAACGGAAATATTCTGAAAGAACCTGTGCTCTTCCGTACCAAGCTATTAAATCTAAAGGTTGGGAGTTCCCACAAGGAGAAGATCACGTTATACGTTCTGCCTAGTTCCCCTGCTCCTGTTCTCCTGGGTCTCCCATGGTTTCATCTTCACGCTCCTAAATTGGATTGGAAAATGGGTGAGGTTATCCATTGGAGCGAGCAATGCCACTCACACTGCCTGGTGCCTCCCTGCTTGGGGCAATCCTGCTCATCCGTTCCCTTGCCTATCGCTTCTGTTGTTCCAACTGGGAATTCCCAAGTCCAAGATGTTTCTCAGGACTGTCAAGACATCTCGCAATCCCTCCCTCCTCTCCCTCTTCCTATGGTTTCTGCAAATCCAGTTGTTTTATCCCAAGTCCAGTAAGTTTCCCGGGACTGGCATGACATCTCCGCTGAAGACAGTTCTTGGGAGAACGAGGAGGAGGTGGTTGCCACATTTTCTTTTTGGTGCAGTCGGCTAGACTGGAGGGAGAGGCTTAAGAGGGGGAGGGGATACTGTCACGATCCATGCTGCGTTCCCCGCTTCATAAAGCAGACATGGCCATGTCCTGCCCCTGTCCCTTTTCCCAGCACCTGTTGCTGTGTCCACCACTGCCAGTTTCAACTCACACTCCTGCTCGAATCCATCTGTTTGCTCTGTGGCATCCTGAGCGCGCACATTCTCCCTTCAAGGCGCATGCACAGCAGCCCACCAAGATTTAAAGGAACAGTACCTTAATCACCCAGCCTATGGGTACTGTTATACCTCCATGCAATTTTTCTTATGTATTTCTGTTCAGTTGCGACAGCTCCATCTAGTGGCTGCTTGGGCACACATTTAGTTAGCATATATTATGTTAACATTGTCCCATAAAGGCTGCTTTAGCTATACCACATGACTCCTTGCTGACATCATCAAGTCTTTACCAGCTGCTATTTGCTCTAGACGCATGTAAGGGAAGACATGTTCTACCATCCTCTCCCATCCAGACCTACAATTAGCATCGCTGGTAAGGTTAAACTGCCACTCAGAGCTACACATTGTATAGTGCATTCTCTGCCAATAGCTGTTGTTTATAGTTAGACTCATGTTTGCTGCAGACAGGATAGCACATGTACCCTGTACCTTCACATGTATACATGTCTGCACTCTCCATCCTATATTGTATCTTATGCACATGTAAATATGCCTGTATTGTCTTGTTTATACCTCATGCTTGCATGCTGTTACATCATGGTAAATGTATGTTTTCTCAGTTTTACACTATCCTATACAATAAAGTTAAAATACGGACATTGCTCTTTGTCAATGCTTGCTGGGAAAGAGCTAAGCTGCCTGTCAACCTATGCTCTGCACACATAGGGAGGACAGAACAGTTACCAACCACCTGGGATTTAATTAACTTCCTGCTTCTGCTCTGGGTTAGTTCGATGATGTTTGGTGATGAATCTACATTGATTCTGACCTCTGGTTGCTGTGCTACCTGCGTTTTCTGACCTCCTGTCACAATTGTACGTCCTGCTACCAGTAGCACCTGCTTTTCTCATTCTGCTGTTTCCTGCCGCCATACCAGTCTGCTACCTGTCTGGGACTCTGCTACAAGTCTACATTGCACCTGCTTGTCACCCATCACCTCTGTGCACGTTGTCCTACATCCAGTACTTCATCTGTCTCTGCGAGTAGCCACATCAGGGGTATGTACCTTGGGTTTCCCCCTAGCTAAATCTGCCTGGCTTTGTGGGGGGTGCTGGTGGAGACCATGGGCCTCTTAGACTTCTACCTCTGGCATGGTCTCTGCATACCATCATCACTCGTGTTGACCCAGAGGATCCACATATACCCGGTGTCCACCGTGTCAGTACAAACTGACCCCTAGATCGTAACACCAAAGTTGTTTAGAAACTCCAATTTGTGACTGCTACTCCTTCAACTTACTTGCTTAACCAATCCCTTTTAATGATGTTTATGATGCCTGGAGAATGGCAAATGTTCCGATGCCCATAAAGAGTAGTAAAAATAATGGAATCTACCCTGGAGTAAAATTAATTACCCAAAAAATAACAACTTGTTAATTCCAAAACAGCAGAGCTTCACTATAGCCATGCCATGTTATCTCATCTTATTGATTTTTTTTTTTTTTGCCCACCTAGATTTCAGCAAAGCATTTGATTCCACATAATTCCTAACAGCTTGCTTTTTGAAGAGGGGCTGGTTACAAGTGGTGATCACAAAGTTGTATCCTGGTTCCTGTTCGTTTTAATATGTTGTAAGTGATATAGGGAAAGTTTGGTAGCTAAAATATGCCTGAAAATTACACAAAAGTATGTAATGCAGTTGATATTCCTGGAGGTGTTTGTAATATGGAAAATAATTTAGCTTTACCGGATTAATGGTCAAAACAATTAAAACATGTA
Organism: Phyllomedusa bahiana; assembly: GCA_025379985.1. Classification (NCBI taxonomy): domain Eukaryota; kingdom Metazoa; phylum Chordata; class Amphibia; order Anura; family Hylidae; genus Phyllomedusa; species Phyllomedusa bahiana. The sequence goes on along the minus strand of JAODAL010008665.1, from coordinate 45,274 downwards.
CTTAAATGTTTCCAAATGTGAAATAAAGCACTGTCTCAATATAGCATGAATATTTTTGCTTTAGTCAAGACTTTAAAAGAGAAAGATTGAGGAGTCCTGATTTCTGCAAGCTTCAAAATGAGTCAAAAGTGTGGCCAGGTAGTAGGAAAAAAAAGTCTTACGTATGTCTGCAGAGCTAGAGGTATAACCAGAAATGAAAGGGAGATTGTGCTCCCACTATAGTGACACCACAACTGGAATACTGAGGCAGATTTATCAATGCTGTCTGACTCTTAGGGCTTGTCTCCAGTGCACTGTTTTTCAGCTGGTTTTGCAGACGGTTTTTGGTTTTGAAAGCCGTCTGTAAACCGACTGACAAACTTTCACACGGACCTTAATTTAAAATCCGCTGGACAGTTTTTCAAACATGTTCATTCTTCTGCCCGGTTTTTGAGCAGAATATAAACAACTCTATGCAAAGGAGGAGGGCTTTTCTCCGCAAACAGGGGAGAAAAGCCGTCCCCCTTCGTCCTTGTACATGGCTCCAAAACAGAGCAAATACCGGTTGGGATTTTCGACCGGTATTTGCACTGTGCTTTTTGAATGGCAGGGTTTTTGGACGGGTTTTCAGACTGTTTGTGGTTTCAGAAACCATCTGAAAACCTGCAAGCAATGCTCCCCCATAGACTTCAACAGAAAAACAGTTCAGCAGTCCCCACTGAACTGTTTTTCTGCCGGGCAGTTTTTCACACTGCCCTGATCCGAAAAACATAGAACGTGTTCATTCTTCCGATCGGTTTCCAGACTGAAAATTAACATTGAGCGTTTTTTGGCGCTGTTTTTGGGGGCAGTTTTTGGGCATGAAGAATGATCCCACCTATAGTGGATGTGTTTTTGCAGGTCCTTTTGCACTTTTTTAACACGGGAAGGTCCCGCAAAGCACTTCAATGTAAACGAGAATTTTTATGCTGTTAACATACACATGTGCTTAAAGTGAAAGTGAAAAAGTTGACATTTGTACATCATTGTTAAATTGTGGAAATAAAAAAAAATCACATGGTTTCTTGCACCAATCAGGAATACTTTTGCACTCAGTACACTTTTCAGCTTGAAAAACAATCCAAAAACCGCTGAAAAAAACAGGGACAAAAGCAGTGACAAAAACAGTTCAAGAACCCAAAACAGCCGAAAAACAGACCGGTTTTTGTGACAAAAACAGTCTAAAAACTGGTTGTAATGAACGGTTCCGCTGAGGTCAAAACAGAGCTGTTTTTGTCCTTTGCCATGTAAACGCACCCTTAGGGTGCGTTCCCACTGCACAGGACAAATACCGGTCGGTTTGCCGGCCGGTATTTGTCCTGTTTTGCGGCCGTCCCCACGGCCGCAGGGGGGATGGCTTTACTCCGCGATGAGCCGGACAGAACCGAAACCGGCCGGAAGATTGTGCTTCCACAATGTTTTGCGGCCGGACCGCGGGCAGAAAAACCGCCGGACGGAAAACCCGTGCAGTGGGGACTGCTGCACGAGTTTTCCATAGAGCACCAGTTTTAGTTTTCGGCCGGTTTTTCAGGCAGTCAGAAAAACCGCAAACCGGCTGAAAAACCGTCAGAAAACCCTTGCCGTGGGGACATGCCCTTAGGTTTATCCAACTGGTATTTGTCCAGTTTGTGCGCCATCCCCACGGCCGCTTGGGAGACGGCTTTTCTCCGCGATGAGCGGAGAAAAGCCCTCCCCCTTCACATTGACATGCACATATTCCGTCCAAAAACGGGACGGAAGAATGTGCAAGCACAATGTTTTTCAGCCAGCCAGTGGTTTGAAAAACCACCCGGCGGAAAACCCGGCTGCAATTCTTGGATCACATCCAAAAGATGTACCCAACAGGCGCGATGCAAACATGCAGCGGCGATCACTCATGTGAACGCCGCTGCGTGTCTGTCATTGCAGGCAGTGATAAAGTCACTGCTAATTGTTAGATGCGTCTCTGGGTCTGTTCTGACTGACCCAGAGACGTATCAGAACAGCGTATGTTCATACGGAGGCAAGACGCCGTGTGAATATACCTTTAGGGCTCATCCCCACGGCAGAGGACAAATAGAGGTCGGTTTATCCAACCAGTATTTGTCCTGATTTAGTGCCGTCCCCACCGCCTCCAGGGAACGGCTTTTCTCCGCGGTTAGCGGAGAAAAGCCCTCCCTTGTCGCATTGCGATGTTCATAAATCATCATCCGAAAACCGGACAGAAGAATGAACATGCACAATGTTTTTTCAAACTGCCCAGCGGAAAACCCGTGCAGTGGGGACTGCTGCACGGGTTTTCCATAGCAGCCCAGTGTGTTAGTTTGCAGCTGGTTTTTCAGACGGTTTGCAAAACAGAAAATGTTGGCCCCTTGAAAAGTATTGAGGGAGAGACTGTAGAGGACAACGAGAAAAAAGCAAACCTGCTAAACAATTTTTTCTCCACTGTATTTACCGAGGAGGATGACCTTTCTGTTGATGAGCAGAGGGATGAGGTAAACTCCAACTTAAGTGTTGCTTGTCTAACCCAAGAAAAAATGCAGCTCCACCTTAGAAAGCTTAAAATAGACAAATCCCCAGGTCCTGATGGTATACACCCCCATGTCCTTAGGGAGCTAAGTGATGTCATATATAGGCCCTTATTCTTAATATTCATGTACTGTCTAATAACGGGGTATGTCCCAAAGGAGTGGCGCATAGCAAATGTGGTGCCAATATTCAAAAAGGGGCCAAAAAGTGATCCTGGAAACTATAGACCAGTAAGCTTAACCTCTGTTGTTGGTAAAATGTTTGAAGGTTCTTTTTTAGAGAAGCTATCCTGGATTATCTCACTGAAACGTAAATGTAATAACGCCGTTCCAGCAATGGATCATGAAGATCGGTCCCTGTCCTACTAATTCCTCATCAGTTTCTCGAGAGGAATTCAGGTGCTAGACTGGATTGGGTGAGGCACTGGAATTTCATATATCTAGTTTTTTCTAAAGCCATTTGAATACGTTGCCAACATAAAAGGTTGGTACAGAGTTAAAATGAAGAATGCGTTGGACTGTGGGGAAAATGTGCAAGTGGCAAGCAAACTGGGCTCAGAGATAGAAAACAAAGGGTAATAAATTAACAGCTGCATCTCAGACTGATCCCATGAGTCTTATACTCTAGTGGGGTACCACAAGAGGCTCATTATTGGGCCCTATCCTCTTTAACAGTTTCATTAACCCCCTTCACGAACCTTGGACGTAGATGGTGCATACGTCCAGGTGTTTGGGGGTTTCCACAGACAACCTGGGTACGTAATGCATAACGTCCTGAGATCATGCGCGGAACTCTAAAGCAGAGAACGCTGTGATCGGTACGAGGGTTTTCAGCTGTATTATTAGTGAACCCAACGGGAGTCGCAATAACTAATGGAAGAACGCAGGAGGAGAATCGCTCTCCATCTTCTCTGTTCAGCGCAGTATAACTGCCACGAATCCCTTCCCACATACAGCACGGGAGGGCAACAGATAAAATGCCTTCTCGGGTTTGTACCTGAGACGAAGTTCACGATGCCCGGAAGCCGTGCCTGTGAGCATGCCCGGCATCCGATGACTGACAGTTTACCAAAGAGTACCAACTGCACAGCCAACAAGCTCTGCATTCTGAGTATACCTATATGAAAGACGAGATCTAAAGGTCTCTCATTCAAATCCCCTAGGGAGGAAAAAGAAAATCAGAAAAAGTAAAAATAAAAAAATTGAAAACTTGTAACAACCCAAACCACAAAAAATAAAAATAAAAAATAACACGTAACAAATACACCGCCCTTTTCATCCCCCATCCCCTTTTACAAAACGCAATCGCGCCCAAAAAAGTTCATAAAATAAATAAAGTACCCATATTTGTCGTATCACCAAACGTTGCGTAAAACAACCTGCCCCATAAATTCCATTTCATGTTAATTATATACCCCGTTAACGGTAAAACGAGCCGTATAAAAATAAAAAACAAAAAAAAAACAATCACAGAAATTAAGATTTTTTTCATTCCCGCAGCACATAAAAGTGTAAAAAAGATTGATCAAATACCCCTATAAAAAACCCCAACGTTGTACCAATTAAAACGTCAAGTTCATTCCTGCAAAAAAAAAATGTCCTAACACAACACAGTTCTGTATAACCGGAAAAATAAAAAAACGTATGGCTTCCTATCCCCAGAAGACAGCGATGCATCAATATTCTTTTACACACTAAGAAAACACATTTTTTTTTTAAAGTGCTTCAACATAAAAAAAACTATTAAATAGGGGTATTGCCATAATCAAAATTCGACCCACAAGAGTAAAAGCTAACTTATTAACGGCGATACAGCACAGTGAACTCTGTATAAAAATAAAAAAAAAAACACTACTAGGATTGCAGTATTGTTCTTTACACTGGCCTTCCAAAAAACAGATTTAAAAACTTATCAAAAAGTCATGATCCCCCCCAAAAATGATACACAATAGAAACGTCAACTCATCCCGCAAAAAACAAGCCAGTATACAAAGCTCCATAACACAGAAAAATAAAAATTTGGCACTCCGACTATGGCGATGAGCAAAAATGTTTTCCTGTTTGAATAAAAGAGTTTTTATTGTATAAAAGACAGTAAAAAATAAAAAAATATACAAATTGGGTAATTGCTGTAACCGTATCAACCTCTGACCAAGAAAGCTAGCATGTTAATACTCTAAATGCACAGAGACCGCTATAAAAAAATAAAAAAAAAAAAAACACTAACAGGATTGCTGTATTTTTTCAAAACGCCTGCACAAAAACCTAAATACAAAGAGAACAAAAGTGTAGTATGCACCCCATACATGTAGACCAATAAAAGCATCAATTCACACCCCGCAAAAACTAAGGCCCTACACAGTTCTGCACACAGCAAAATAAAAAAGTTATAATGACTGTCAAGAATAGGACAACATAAAACGCAATTTTTTATAGACCTATATTCTATGTGTGTAAAAGTAATAAAAACAAAAAAAACTATATAAAATTTATATACGATTGCAATTGTAACCGACCCCCATGAGTAAAGTATATCACATCAATTACACTGCACGGCAGAACGCTGTAAAATTAAAGCCCAAAAAACTTGGTGGAACTGTGCTTTTCCCCCCCCTTCTTTTTCATGGCCCAATGCTAAAAAAAGATGGAACACCAGGCACCTCAGAAAAAATGCCCAATACACCCCTATAATGAGATCCCTGAGGGGTTGTGGGGGGGGGTTTAAATCTAAAATGGGGCGACTTCTGGAAGTTATCATCACCTGTCTGGGTACTTGGGACCTATTTGCAAATGCGACATGGCCCACCGAAAAATCTGCGTTCCAAAAGGCCAAATGAGCGCTTCCCTCCCGTTATAGCCATGAGCCATGCGGCCCAAACCACTAGTTATACACACATGTAGGGTATTTAGCCAAACTTGGTAAGAAATTGTACATTAACAAAGTTGAGTTTATTTTTTTTCCAGGATTCTTGAAAATATGAAACATTTTAAAGCTAAAACTGCAGATATTTTGGAAAACACATTTTTTTTAATTTTCACAGCCAATGCAAAAAAAAGAATTGTGAATCACGCTGGTGGCGTCGATATACTCACTACACACCTGTATAATATACCGTTAAAGGGGTGTAGTTTCCAATATGGGGTCTTTTTAGGGTGTTTAATTAAGTTTTAGAGCACCTTAGGGAGTTCCTCAAACACTGAAAATTGGCGCCTAAATAAAATTGCAATCTGAAAATGAACCCCAGAGTCAGTAGGTGCTTTTCCTCCTATTCTGGGCTTGTGGTTGAGCAAATAATGCCTAGGCCACATAATGGGAATATTTCTGAAAACTTCAGACCTGGTGGGAATATGATATTAATTGCATTTTACCTAGTCAAATCATTACCGATATCCGAGTGAATAATGGATAAAATATTGAGAAAATCTGCAAAAATAGCTGAAATTTTGAAATTTCAACCTCCACTGTGTTTGCTTTAATTTTCTGTGAAATACCAAAGATTAACAAACTTCCTAACACACTGTTGTAAATACTTTAAAGGGGTTGTAGTTTCTTAGGTGGTGTCGATTATGGGTAAATCATAACATACAGGCCCTCAAATGCCACGTCCAGAAAGTGGAACTGGTCCCAAAAAAAAATGTATATTGGCAAATTTTCCTTGAAAAATTGAGAAATCTTACTAACTAAATTTTACTAACACCCTTCAATGAAATATAAAAAAAAAAGGACATTTAAAAAAATAGATTCAACCAAACGTGGACATATGTAAGAATGCTAGTTATAAACTATTTTGTGGTTGAATAATTTTATCTGTCTTGCACGCAAATTTAGAAACTTTCAAATTCACTAGATTTTTTCACTTTTATCATGAAATTTTTATATATATTCACAAAAGAACAAGGTTGTATGGATAAAAATTTCTTACTAACTTAAAGCCAATGTGTCACGAGAAAACAACTCAAAAGCGCATGAAATTATTAAACGTATCAAAAAGTATATTCTCACATTAATATGACGACACTTTCAGATTTCAAAAATAGGGCTGTTCATGAAGGCGCAAAACAGGCTATGGGTCCTATAATGGATAAAGGGGATGTATCGCTTCATCAGTTAGCCTGTTTCAGTGCTCTCACAGCCTCTCAGTTCCAGAAATTCCAGGGCTTTTCTTCCCCTCCCAGCTGTGTTTTTTTTTTAGCTGAAGGGGATGACATCATCCCCCTCCCTTCACTGTTTGTGCATGGTCATGAGTCAGTGATTGTTTAACATCAGAAGGAGGTGACAGCACAGCTTGGCTGCTCCACCGGCCCTGCCTGTGTGCATGATTGATACAGACAAGGGCAAGCCAGGAGAGAGAGGAGCGGCGGGACGCACTATGCTAATGTACACACTCACATTACAGGCTACTGCAGCTGGCCAGTGAGAGAGGAGGCGGGGGAGCATATGCTAATGATACAATCACTTTACAGGTTACTGCTGCTGGGGAGAGAGGGGGCGGGGGAGCAATGCAGTGATGTGTACACAGATTCCCAGGGCAACATAGCAACCATGCCCGGAATTTTGTAGTTATTACTGAAAATGACATAAGCGCGGTGGAAGGAAGACCACTGCACGTCAATCACAGAGCATGCGTCCAGAGAAATGCGCGCTCCAGTGATATCCGACCGGTGGAAAACATTGGGCCGGATGCAAAATTGAGAAGCACCCGGGAGCGAAAAGAAGGACGAGATCGGTGAGTCCGACCCGGGACCCATGTATGTTTTTTCTTACAGACACACAGAATCAAGGAGCAAACGTAGAAAACTAAACAGCTTTGAGCTACTGCGTGAACATCCAATTGCCAAGTGTTTTGTTTTCCACTGCGGATCCCCTTATTCTTGAGACGCTCATTTAAAGAAATGAAACACCCCCTTTATAAAGCGATCTTATACATGGATATGCACACGAAGAATATCGAATACTTTGCAGATATACTAACTCTGTAAATGTAAGGCAACCACAATAGAGGATCTAATGTGTTAATAAACAAAGGGGAATCTGGATAAGAAGGCGGCCAGGGGCAGGAAATGGCAGATGAAGGGCAAGGTTATGCACATGGCGAAAGGAAAAATCCATCACATGAATACATTTAAATGGAAAAACACTGGAGGTAATAGAGACATGGAGAAGACTTGGAATCCCTAGGTGGACAGTAAAACATTAATGTAGAAGCCAGTGTGAGGCAGCAGCAGACCAAGAAGAAGTACAGAGATCAATGGGTGTATTAAAAAGGGTTTAGATACACATGATGGAGAACATAAATTCTCCAGTATATAAGTCACTGAGGGTTAGCTACCACACAATGGAATACTTGTGAGTACAGTTTTGGCACTAGTGGCACATGGAAAAGACGTTATAGAGCTTGACCAGGTACAAATGCAGCAACAAAAAAAATAACAGGACTGGGTGAACCATGTAATACCCATAAAGATTAGCTAGATTAGGATATTTATAGTTTAGAAGAAAAGATGCCTTCGGGGGACATGATACACGTATGTTTAAATACATCAAAGGTCCCAATATTGCGATCTTTCCTCAAGATTTGTTTAAACTCAGGCGACTGTATCTAAACAAGGGCATCCTCTACGGTCTTGAGAAGAAAAAAAAAGTTATGCTTCTTTCTACATAAACATAGAAAGGGTTCTTACTGTACGAGCAGATGAGACTAATGGTAATTCTCTGCCAAGGGACTTGACATTGTTGAATCTCAATAACAGAGTTCAAAAAGGCTTTGTGATGCATTTTCTGAGTGTAATAAATAACAATTTATAAGTGACCGAGGATTCTGGAAAGGTCTGTATACATTTCTGGAGTGTAAATAATATAACAAGTTAATAGTGTCTAGATACTGGAGGAGGGGTCGATGATCCAGGCATTTTTTCTGATTGCCAATTTGGAGGAAGGAAGGAAACATTTCCCAAATGGCTTCTACCGTCAATGGGGTTTTTTTGCCTTCCTCTTGATCAACACTTTATCAGTAATGGGCCCTGAACGTGCGATACTGAGAGACTCTTGTTATATGTTATTCAGCGCTTACAAACTATGTAACTATTAACAAACCATCTATGAAAAACCATCCGCAAACCGCTGCCGTGGGGACATGCCCTTAGACAGTGTAAAGTTAGATTAGACTTTTATTGATAAATCTGGCACATGCTAGAACTGTGAAGTCTTATTTAAAACCACTTTTAAGCTGGCCTACTTTATGCCACTAACTGCGCCAAAATGTCGGCACTTTTTTTGGCACATGGCGGCGCATGTAAGTCAAGTAAGCCATTGTGGTGTAAAGCATGGACTCCATTATTTCAGGCACAACTGCCTTGATAGATGTGCTCTATGTGTATTGCTATGGAGACCTTACTTGCATTAAGACATGGAGAAAATACAACGGGTCTAAAGATGGGCTACAAAAATGAAGAAAGGTCTCAAATAGAAAGCTTAAATAATTTGATTTGTATAGTCTAGATGAAAGAACAGGGGGGCAAGATGTAAAACCTTAAAGGTAACCTGTCAGATGGTTGATGCTGACATGTTCTGAGGCGAGGATATTATTGAAAGTAAGAGAGCTAACTCTGTGGTTATATATAGGTTATAGGATCATCACTTGGAGCAGGATTATCAAGTTTAAGATACAGAGTAAGCTCCGTAAAAGGGTTTTGCCACCAGTAAATGTTGACATTGGGAACCTCCAAAATGATGGGTATTTAATCACTTTTTTACTCTAAATAATATGTGATTAAAAAAAAGTGAAAACTTCTGAGAGCTACAGCATATTTCACAAAATCCCCCTATGGTATACCCTAACAAAAGCTCATCCCCAATCACGACCCAGGAGCTGAAAGCAGAGCTAGCGTGAATCACTACTTATCTGATGACAGGTTGCAGAATAAAATGGACTTTTAAGCGCAGCCGGGTAGTCAATATGTTTTTTCTTTTGATATACAGAACACAACTAGCAGTAGTTCGTATTAGATCCCTGCTTAATCTGAAGAAAGAAGCATTACAATCTGCTGTATTAAGATAGGTTTCTCTTTTGTATACAGAATTCACAAGTTATAGTTTGATTATTTGAGTGAACATGTCATAGGATCCGTTATGCAGGGCTCTGTGCTCTGCTGTGTGTCTGGGGTGCGTTCTCTGTGTCTTGCTGCGTTATTTGTTTACATTACATTTAGCTGCTTAGCAGATAAGGTTTCTCCTGACAGTGCCGTCTGAGGCTCTGTGTCTTGCTGTATTGAATCCACTGTTGTACTGTTTATTAGTTCACTTAAGTTTTGAGACGCTCCCTTTGGATTCCTCACTCCCCCTCCCCTCTCCCTCTCTCCAATGCAACTTCATGACTCAGCGTGATTTGTTGACATCTTGCTCTCATACTGAACGGAGGTCAGTACTTGGTCTGGTGGCAAATCCCCTTTAAGTTACAGTAGGAGTCTGCTTACCCCACCCACATACAGTGATAGACAGCTTTCCCTGCATCAGTGTGTACAGAGCTAATTGTCAATCACTGTATGAGGGTGATGTAAATAGCACTTTCCATTTCACTTTCACAGAGAATGAAATGGAGTGAGCGCTGATTTGCGCATGCGTAATACTATACTGAAGGCACATGCGCACTTGAATTTGAAGAGATGCAAATGAAGTGGAGTGAGCACTGGTCTGCGCCTGCATGATTCTGTGTGGCGGGCGCATTGCACTCTATTGAACATAAATGAGCGTCTACATAGTAGGAGTTACGTGATGTGGGCACATGAGCAATAGCAATCTAGAGACATCAATCATCATAGCGAAATAGGATATATGCCAGAACTGGTTTAAAATGAAGAACTCAGTAATGTGACAACGCACTTTTAGGAAATACCGGGAAAACTTGATAAATCGCTAAGGGAAAGTTTTGGATTCATTATAGGGCAAGATAGGGGAAGGTTTAATTATCTCATGTTATAGGTTGCTCTATGAATCATGAAGTAACCGTATAAGGATTATATCTAACTCGACCACCAAAAAGAAAAGAAAAAGGATGGACTGTTAGTGAGTATCATGTTTTAAATTGGCATATGGTGGCTATATATGTGAAAAATATTTGTATAATTTGGTGTATTAAAAGTTAAGTGTTGTGGAAGACAACTGTGTATACATGTATAATCTTCTACATGAAAATGTACAGAGACAGTTAGGGTCAGATCTTGCTATTTATCCAGACTGTGTGTATTTGTGATGTTACCCTTATCCGTGTCTCTGCCATCTCCTGCTTTGTTCTCGAATCTCTGCAACCTATTGGCGAGTCTATCAGTTTTTTTTTAGTTGAAACATGCTTTGTATTATTGTTCCCTGTGACTATTTGGTTGGCTACTATTCAGCTCTACTTAAAAGGGTCCTCCAGGACTATATCTTAATTTGTTAGAGGGCTCACAACTTAATTAAATTGAACTTTGTAATTGAGACTCCTTAAAAATTATTTACCTGTTCTTCTTTGCAAAACCAGTCAGAGAGCCCTTTACTCCCTTCCTTCCTACTTCCTGCATATCATGTGACATCCATTGATCACATGGGCTCAATGGATGTTTTGTCATCACTCAGTAGGTGTGCTTTGAAGCCAGGCTCAGTTCAGAAATACTACAGTAGGCGTGACCTGAGCAGAGAAGAGCTGGCTTCCTCTAATGACTCATCAGTCACTATGTAAACAGAGGTGCTGATAGAACTTTTATCATTCAGAGCTGGAGGATGCAAGTAGAAGACTTGCATTGTTTGATTGGCTGAATGTACATTTGGACCGCTGAGATTATCCAGCAGCAGTCAAAAAAAAATCTGCCTATTGCTCTTGATATAGTAGTGGTGCCAGGGTAAAGCATCATGAGACATTGCCCTGACATCACTGTGTGCAGAGAGGATGACATCCCCTACAGCAGACACACAGCTTTCCCTTGATAAAAACTTATTGCTGTGGGGGATGTGATGTCACCCAACCTCTTTGATGCTAGATATACTATTCAGTGTACAGGAAAGCTGGGTGATGCCACATTCTACACAGCAACCAGATTTACAAAGAAGGGATAGCTGAGTACTTGCTGTGGGGAAAGTACAGCACATACATAGAAATATATGAACCAAATTCTATATATTTGTACATGTAATATATATTTTATATATATATATATATAAATATTATATATATATATTTATATATATACATATATATATATATATATATATATATATATATATATATATATTATTTATATTATATTATATTATATATATATTAGTATATAATATATATTATACACATCACCGGCCACTTTATTAGGTACACCATGCTAGTAATGGGGTTGGACCCCTTTTGCCTTCAGAACTGCCTCAATTCTTCGTGGCATAGATTCAACAAGGTGTTGCAATGATGCTCAATTGGTACCAAGGGGCCCAAAGAGTGCCAAGAAAATATTCCCCACACCATGACACCACCACCACCAGCCTGAACCGTTGATACAAGGCAGGATGGATCCATGCTTTCATGTTTTTGTTGAAATTCTGACCCTACCATCCGAATGTCGCAGCAGAAATCGAGACTTAGCAGACCAGGCAACGTTTTTCCAATCTTCTACTGTCCAATTTCGATGAGCTTGGGCAAATTGGAGCCTCAGTTTCCTGTTCTTAGCTGAAAGGAGTGGCCCCCCGGTGTGGTCTTCTGCTGCTGTAGCCCATCTGCCTCAAAGTTCGCCGTACTGTGCGTTCAGAGATGCTCTTCTGCCTACCTTGGTTGTAACGGGTGGCTATTTGAGTCACTGTTTTCCTTTTCTATCAGCTCGAACCAGTCTGCCCATTCTCCCTTTTTCCTCTGGCATCAACAAGGCATTTCCGCCCACAGGACTGCCGCTCACTGGATGTTTTTTCTTTTTCGGACCCTTCTCTGTAAACCCTAGAGAGTGGTTGTGCGTGAAATCCCAGGAGATCAGCAGTTTTTGAAATACTCAGACCAGCCCTTCTGGCACCAACAACCATGCCACGTTCAAAGGCACTCAAATCACCTTTCTTCCCCATACTGATGCTCGGTTTGAACTGCAGGAGATTGTCTTGACCATGTCTACATGCCTAAATGCACTGAGTTGCCGCCATGTGATTGGCTGATTAGAAATTAAGTGTTAACGAGCAGTTGGACAGGTGTACCTAATAAAGTGGCCGGTGAGTGTATATATATATATATAGGATGAGGAAAGAATGTCTTTTACCATGTTACAAACTGGTTGGTGTACTGTACTATACACAGCCTGCTGCAGGCGACCAGGGAGTGAAGTGGAGCAGAGATGCAGAGGGCATGAGGTGCACATGTCTGAGAATGAGAATGAACAGTGCTAGGAGAATTACTGGGCAGGTGCAAAGAAGTCCTAGATTGTAAATTCAAGGGATTGTGGGACTTGTAGTAAATAGCTGCAGGAGAACTACTGACACTCCCACAACCAGGAAGTTTCACTGATCTTATGATAGATGAATAAGAAGGCAAAAGAGAAGAAAAAAACTCATGAAGGTAGGATGAGGAAAGTATGTTTTTTACCATGTTAGAAACTGGTTAGTGCACTATACTATACACAGCCTGCTGCAGGCAACCAGGTAGTAAAGTGGAGCAGAGATGTCGGGGGCATAAGGTGTACATGTCTGAGAATGGTGATGTAAGAGTGTACAGGGCAGGGCTGAACAGTGCTAGAAGTATTAGGGGACAGGTGCAGGGAAGCCCTAGATTGTAACTGCAGTGCATTGTGAGACTTGTAGGAAAGAGATGCTGGTGAACTACTGACACTCCCACAACCAGCAAGTGTCACTGCAAAAAGTGAATCTTATAATAGATGAATAAGGCGGCAAAGAAAAGAAGCACATTAGGGTAGTGGTATATCTTTACTTTTCCATTTAAATGCTGTTTATAGTGTTCTATGATTCTATGTTTATAGTGTTCTATCATTAAACTCCCGGATCACCCCTTAGTACTGGGAGCCACTATTGAGACCCAAGAAACTAAAGGAGACTGCTAAAAGTGGAAATAGGATCTTGTGCCAACCAGAGCCGTTACATTGTTGAAGAGTCATCATGATGTAAAGAATCATTATATGGAGAAACTTACCTCTACTTACATAGTTACATAGTTTGTTAGGCTGAAAAAAGACAAGACGTCCATCCAGCCCAGCCTATTTAAGTTCAGGCTACTTGACAACCTATTGTGATTAGTACTCGAGACTTGCTTATAAAGGTCATGTGGCTCCACTTAAAGGGAATATGTTATCAGAAAATGACCTATTGTTTAACTCATATTTTATGTTACACACATTTTTTATAAATTTTTGTATATTATTTTTTTTTTATCCTGAAATTCTGCATTACAGTCTGAGACTTCCTGTTATGTAGAAAACGCTTTTCAACAGTCTCCTCATAACTAGCACAGGCAGGGTTTTACTCAGGGCCGGGACAATGGGTAGGCAGAAGTGGGCGATGGCCTAGGGCGCCACCTCTGTCACTCGGCAGAGGGGCGCAGTTACTGTGAAGCTACACAACTAAAAAGTCAGAACCGCTGCAGTAGCTCACGCTACTAAGCAGCGGCCGGATGACCTTTTGCATTGACTGCCGGTCCGTCCCAGCCCACACACATGCCCCATTCATCCCTGTTCTTATGTTGCTGTGTTCTGCGGAACGTCACTCTTCAGTCTGAAAGAAGGCTCCGCTCAGCTCACTGAGGCCCCCCAGCCAACAGCTTCCAAAGCTCAGGGATCGAAGCGGACCAGAGAGTCAGTTCACAGTCACTTAGCTTTCACACTTTCTGTGTGCAGCTTCAGAGAGTGCGCACAGGAGGAGCTCTGCCTGCTCCTTGCACTGAGCGGGACTGGTAGGCAGCGGAGGAGAAGGGGACGCATTAATTTGTAAGTGAAAGGGCTGCAGGCTCATATTATTAATCATCAATCATTCCTAAAGGTGCGACCCCTTCAGCTCCATGCACAGTTCAGGATAAAGCTGGACTAAGCGTTCAGGCTGAACTGGTGTCTGTCATCTCCTCCACACTAATAAGGAATGAGATAAGAGACCACAGACATCAGTTCAGAGTGTGCAGTCCCCCAGCTCTTTTTGCAAAACGCAAAATGTATTGTGAACATCCCCCCTCATGTACCTATTATATGACACACACATACATTATACTTATACATAGAAATTATATATATATATATATATATATATATATATACACACACACATATATATATATATATATCCATGTGTATCAGTATGTGTATATATGTATACACATATAATAAATATGTAACTTGTTTATCTGTATTATCAGAACTCTATAGTAGATAATCAATGCATAGTAATATAGATGGTCTCTTATAGAGATAGTCCTAATAATAATGAGAGGTGATATATTAAAACTGGTTGGTTTCATTAGGGTATGTTCATACAGGCAGGATATGCTGTTGATTTTCCACGGTGTATTTGCATGCAGAAAATCCACAGGGTATCATAGAAGCAGCAATGTGAAAAAGATATACAGAAATCTCATTCACATGATAAAAAAAAATCCGCATTGTTGTGGATTTTATCCTCTTCAGGTTGCAGCAATTTTCAGATTTTTGCTCTTTGTTTTTCCTCTCCACCTTCCAACATCCAGAATTTTTTTTAACATGTATGAATTTTTTACACATATAAGGGCTTTTATTTTGTGTGACAAGATCTACTTTGTAATGGTGTCATTCACTGCACCATATAATATACTAGGAAACCCCTAAAATATTCTGTGGGGAGGAACGTGGAAAAAAAAATTGTGCAATTTTTCCAGGAGTTTTGTTTTTATAGCATTTACTGTTTAATATAAATTACATGTGATCTGTGTATTCCGTATGTTGGTACAATTTCCATAATGCCAAATTTGTAGAGTTATCAGTATGTTTTAGTATATTTTAAATTTTTTTTTAACTTTTTCTATTTTCGTCGCCAGAGTGTGGTTTTTATTAGTACCATTTTGAGGTGTATGTGACTTTTTAATACGTTGGGAATGTATTTTCTTCTATCGTGTTCACCAAATGGGATAAATGATGTTATATTTAAATAGATCATACTTTTACAGACATGGTGTACCATATTATTATTTTTATAATTTTTTTTTAATTTGTAAAATAGCAAAAGAAAAGGGCTTGGACATACAATCACTTGTCCTATATACGGCATTCAATCCATTACACATTACACCCTGCCTATGGTAGGGTGTAACAGGTATACAGATATATGACAGCTACGGAGACATTCATAAGGTCTCTGGCTGCCATGGCAACTGTATGGCGCCCCAAAATCGCATCTCGGGAGGAGGTGATTGGGAATTGCAAAGGATCGTGGTCATACACTATATTATTTAGACACTCTGTGGTCTTCTCGATGGCATCTAAATGGTTTTCCTAGGAGTAGGGTGGGGAGATGGGAGGGGGCGCCATTTGCCCTATTTGCCTAGGGCGCCAAAATGCCTTGTCCCGGCCCTGGTTTTACTGAAAGGTAATCATTCACAATAGGAGATAGTCACAGCTTCCCCTCTGGCAGCACACTGCCTTCTTCCCAAGTCACAGATCATATCTAGAAAACACTCCTGTAGAAATGAATGAGTCACCTTCCGTTCACAGGCTCCTATGTCCATAAAGCTGCTGTAAAACATCTCCCTAAATGCTTTTGAATGCAGCTCAAGTAAGATGATCTCCACCATAACCATATTAAGACAACAAAATTTAGAAATCGACAATCAAAAAAATAAAAATGGCTAAGAAGAAAACAATATGAATCAGTATCTTATTTTAATTCATAAAAAAATGGTCATAGATTCCTTTTAAATATATTAGTCCAGATTTGTTCCTGTTACTAGTGATGTTTGCGCCAAGTATAAAAAAGGAAAGGGGATATTCATACACATGGAAGGCATTGTCTAATCAAACACTATTGTTCCAAAGTCCATTGCTTTTGAACAATAGAGTAGGATTCAAAGGAGTGTGCTCATCAGAAGTCTGCTGAATGTCTGATATTATCCCCACCAAATATGATAGTATTCTCTACTGGTTGCTATTGTTTTATACAAAAAAAAAATCCATTCTCTTGAATTAGATCTTCTAAGGTACCATCTTTATCTCATCAAGTCAGTTAGATTGACGCAGTTCTTCGCCTTCATAAATAAACATAGCAAGAAGAACACCTAACTCAGTGATGGTGAGACCCAGTGCCCAAACTGCAACCCAAAAAGTGCCAACACGACAATTTAACCTAAATACTGAGGTGACGACAGTCTCTGTTATCAATAGCAACCAATCAGAGCTCAGCTTTCATTTTTTCAGAGCAGTAAAAGAAATGAAAAAAGGAGCTCTCAAAAACCATAGATGTACACAATAAAAAGTATATCGTTTGACAGTGTTTAGGCATACGTTTTGAGAAAAAAAAGTATTCCTATAATGTATGTTAACCTAGTCATTGTGTATGTCGATGGTTTTTTAACATATACGTCAACTGTATAGCGGTACGTTGGCATACGTTTGTATCCGTTTTTGTTTTTTTTTTAAAAAGAAAGTATACCTTTTTGTTAAAAGGATATTCTACCATCATGTGGTGATTTCTGATGCAAAACGCATACAAAAATGTATATATTTGATGCATGCAAATATATACTATTACGTTCACATATGTCACTCATAGCCTTCAATACACAAAGAAAACCCTAGTATCATAGCGTATATGTTTTTTTTGCAGGACAGAATAGCGTAGTATATTTTATTTTTCTGAACCTAAAAAACATATATGGACGCAAACGGAGGAGTCAAAAATATGCTCCACTTACTTTACAGTTGAACCATTATAGTCTATGGATTTGTCAAACTGTACGTTTCAATACTGTTTTGTAGTATCAAAACGTAAACGTTTGATGCAAGCCACAAACTTAGTGTGAACTGGCTCTTAGACACCGAATCCTTCAAATGCTTCTGAATTAAAGGAGCATGAATGGGTATCTGTATGAGATTTTTACTGAGATAATCCAATGTCATTGCTGCTGTTTTTTGACAGTTTGTTTTTTACATTTTTTACATAACTGTTAATTGACATTTACATGCAACCTGTGATGTATGTTGAAGGGGTTGTCTCACTACATCGATTCATCTTACCTCAGTCCTGTTTTCTCAGTTTTATTTGTGAATTCAGGGGCGTGTTTACTGGCTACTCCTGGTCTGAACTGAGGACACCAGGTCTGTAGCTATAGCGACCAGTACTGGGAGCCTATCAGGAGAAATCTAACAGGTCTGTAGCTACGGTGAAATGAGGAGCTGATGCAGCCCATTTAAGAGGGGATAACTCATAATAGGTAGGACACTGTTAATGGACACATATTGCAAAGTGACTTGTTTTTGCAAGATCTTTAACATAAAAAGCAATCTTTGTAGTAAGACAACCCCTTTAAGCTCTGGTTTTAAAGTTTAATTGTTCACATATCACCATGCAAGATACAAACTATTAAATAAATTAAGAAAAATCCCTGGAGATGATAAAATGCTTAAAAATATGAATTAGAAAACAGCCTAAAATTTTAGGCTGAGGATGGCAGAATGGAATACTTGAATCTGAAGTGATGATTCACTTCCTCTGCCAGACATGTTTCAAGGTGCAGCTGCAAATCTGCCATCAAGGTACAAATTCATTTTCAGAGCGCTGCATAATAAAAAGTTCATAAGGATATAATAGTAGACTGATTTGTGAGGCTTCTGCATGAATGAAATTGCATGCTACAAATGCTCTTATTCACATGCTATCAAATACATCTACATAACCCTGGCATGTATTTTTAGGCTACAGCTAAATGAGTGAGATTGCTGTCTGCTTGCCAACAGGTTATACCATCTTGTCGCCAACATTCAAGACAATAATTGTGTTGCTTAGAAACAAACATTGCCTGTATAGTTTTTCCTATAATACATAGATATGAGTTTCATAAGATGTTGCAGTAAGTATGTATCCCCCAGGATAAAAGGGATACTCTTGGGTGGCTTATGCTGCCCTATCTGAGTACAGGATTTGACAGAGGTGGAAAAAACTGAACTCTGTGATATATAGGTTTATATGAGGGAGGAGAGAAGCTGAGCTCTGTGATATATAGGGTTATATGATAGAGGAAGAGAAGCTGAGCTCTGTGATATATAGGGTTATATGATAGAGGAAGAGAAGCTGAGCTCTGTGATATATAGGGTTATATGATAGAGAGAGAAGCTGAGCTCTGTGATATATAGGGTTATATGATAGAGGAGAGGAGCTGAGCTCTTTGATACATAGGGTTATATGATAGAGGGAGAGAAGCTTTGATCTGTGATATATAGGGTTATATGATAGAGGAGAGAAGCTGAGCTCTGTGATATATAGGGTTATATGATAGAGGAAGAGAAGCTAATCTCTGTAATTTGTAGGATTATATGATAAAGGGAGAGAAGCTGAGCTCTGTGATATGTAGGATTATATGAAAGAGGGAGAGAAGCTGAGCTCTGTGATATATAGGGTTATATGATAGGAGAGAAGCTGAGCTCTGTGATATATATATATAGTTATATATGATAGAGGGAGAGGAGCTGAGCTGTGTGATATATAGGGTTATATGATAGAGGGAGAGAAGCTGAGCTCTGTGATATGTAGGGTTATATGATGGAGGAGAGAAGCTGAGCTCGGTGATATATAGGGTTATATAATAGATGGAGAGAAGCTGAGCTCTGTGATATATAGGGTTACATGATAGAGGATAGAAGCTGAGCTCTGTGATATATAGGGTTATATGATAGAGGGAGAAAAGGTGAGCTCTGTGATATATAGGGTTATATGATAGAGGAGAGAAGCTGAGCTCTGTGATATATAGGGTTATATGATAGAGGAAGAGAAGCTAATCTCTGTACATTGTCGGATTAGATGATACTCGGAGAGACGCTGAGCTCTGTGATATGTTGGATTATATTTTTGCGGGAGAGAAGCTGAGCTCTGTGATATATAGGGTTATATGATAGAAGAGAGAAGCAGAGCTCTGTGATATTTATAGGGTTATATGATAGAGGGAGAGAAGCTGAGCTCTGGGATATATAGGGTTATATGACAGAGGGAGAGAAGCTGAGTTCTGTGATATATAGGGTTATATGATAGAGGGAGAGGAGCTGAGCTCTGTGATATATAGGGTTATATGTTAGAGGAGAGGAGCTGACCTCTGTGATATGTAGGGTTATATGATACAGGGAGAGAAGCTGAGCTCTGTGATATGTAGGATTATATGATAGAGGGAGAGAAGCTGAGCTCTGTGATATATAGGGTTATATGATAGAGGAGAGGAGCTGAGCTTTGTGATATATAGGGTTATATGATATTTCAATGGGTAGATCCCCACTCCTCTCCTTGGGCCTCCAACCGGAATGGGATGGTGCTCACCCAGAAAAGAAAAAAGGAAGGGATAGGGACAGACAGGCGCCCAGATATAGTGTAGTATTTAGATGTTATAGGAAAATATCGATATATGAATTTGCTCACCTGAGCTTGTTGTACAGTGTATGGTACAACACATATAGAAGGAGTTATCAGTAGGTTATCACCATCAGCCGCCAGTGCCTCCAAAGTCCACTCATGCACCTCACCCACAAAGGGCAGGAGGAAGATATATAGCTATTTGATCCACTTCTGGCTGTCCAGCCACGAAATGGGAGTAGAGGTAGTGCTAGCGCTTGTTTATATAAAATAAAATAAAAATCCTTCCGTTTAGAATCAAGGAAAGATTAGAAAATCCTCTCTCAGTCTGAGAATTTTATTTTTAAAATATGAATATAAAAAACAATCAATTATAAAAAATCCCAACGCGTTTCGCGTGCATCCTGAGGAAGCATGCGAGGATGCACGCGAAACGCGTTGGAATTTTTTATAATTGATTTTTATATTCATATTTTAAAAATAAAATTCTCAGAACTACAGAGGATTTTCTAATCTTTCCTTGATTCTAAACGGAAGGATTTTTATTTTATTTTATATAAACAAGGGCTAGTACTACCTCTACTCCCATTTCGTGGCTGGACAGCCAGAAGTGGATCAAATAGCTATATAGGGTTATATGATAGAGGGAGAAAAGGTGAGCTCTGTGATATATAGGGTTATATGATAGAGGAGAGAAGCTGAGCTCTGTGATATATAGGATTATATGATAGAGGGAGAGGAGCTGAGCTCTGTGATATATAGGGTTATATGATAAAGGGGAGAAGCTGAGCTCTCTGATATATAGGGTTATGATAGAGGAGAGAAGCTGAGCTCTGTGATATATAGGATTATATGATAAAGGGAGAGAAGCTGAGCTCTGTGATATATAGGGTTATATGATAGAGGGGAGAAGCTTAGTTCTGTGATATATAGGGTTATATGATAAAGGGAGAGAAGCTTAGTTCTGTGATATATAGGGTTATATGATAAAGGGAGAGAAACTGAGCTCTGTGATATATAAGGTTATATGTTAGAGGAGAGGAGATGAGCTCTGTGATATATACAGTATATTTATATGAGAGAGGAGAGAAGCTGGGCTCTATGATATATAGGGTTATATGATAGAGAAGCTGAGCTCTGTGATATATAGGGTTATATGATAGAGGAAAGAAGCTGAGTTCTGTGATATATAGGGTTATATGATAGAGGGAGAGAAGCTGTGCTCTGTGATATATAGGGTTATATGATAGAGAAGCTGAGCTCTGTGATATATAGGGTTATATGATAGAGGGAGAGAAGCTAAGCTAAGCTCTGTGATATATAGTTTTATATGATAGAGGAGAAAAGCTGAGCTCTGTGATATATAGTTTTATATGATAGAGGAGAAAAGCTGAGCTCTGTGATATATAGGGTTATACACTACGCACAAAAGTTAGTGATATTTGTCTTTTTTTGAAATTTCAAAATGGATATAAAATTTCTTGATTTTTTTTTAAAATGCTACGTCTCTTAAAGGGAACCTATCGCACAGTTTATGCCACCCTTCCTGTTTCCCCGAAAATAAGACATCTCCCAAAAATAAGACATAGTGCATTTTTTTATGCAATTCAGAGTTTGGCTGCTTATGCTGATGTTTGTGATGAAATCACTATAGTATATTAATACATGTGGATTTTTGTTCAACTGTAAATGTGAATTCTTGTTCATGAAAAAATACGACAGCCCCTAAAAATAAGTCTTAGCACATCTTTAGGAGCAAAAATGTATATAAGACACTGTCTTATTTTCGGGGAAACAGGGTACATGTTGTTTTCAGCTCTGTGTTCCTTATTTTATTAGATGCTGTAGTTTCAAAGCATTTAATGGTCAAACTTGTAGTTTTCAAACACAAAAGAGTCATGAAAAGAGTTTGAATAATTCATGACACGCCCACCTGAGGCTAGCCCTGCCTACCTCACAACTGATCAACCTATCACTTTGAATAAGTAGAAACATTTGAATAACTGTCATGTGGGCTGGGCTAGCCTTGGGTGGGCGGGGCTAACACCTGCTCATGAATAAGCTAGACTCTTTTCTGGCGGCAAACTGGCAGATTTGAGCATTAAATAACTATTTCTTCTTACAGAATAAGGGACACAGCACTAGAAACAGCATCCCTGTCCAGGGGCGTCGCTAGGCAGATTTATTCTGGGCACGAGTCCCAAATAAATTTGCCTGTGCCCCGAATGTCTGCGGCTCCAGGCCGCTGCCGTGGGCCTGAAGCGCTCCTTAGTGCGGGCGGTGCCCGCCGATCTCTCTGACTGCGCGGACGTTTCACAGAGGCCGCGCAGTTAGAGTCAAGGAGAAGGCAGGACGGATCGGTACCATCCTGTCTTCTCCCCTGTATGTATCAGTGCTTGGTAAGCGCTGAACATACACCTCAGCGTCGCAGGGGGCGTGACGCACGGCTTTCATCACCCCCCTGCGACGCTGGGTCTCCTAAGCCGGCAGCTCTGTCTGCCGAGGAGGTCCTTGGCCCCGCAAGATGGCGTAAGTAGCGTGATGACATCACGCTGCTTACACTGTTCTCAAGCTGCAGGACCTGGATGCACGGACCGTGCTGAGGTGAGTAGGTTTTTTTTAATTTTATTTTTATTAGCTAAGGGGGGCATATTATCTGGCTATGGGGGCATATTATTGGCTATGGGCGCATATTAATGGCTATGGGGGCATATTAATTTCTGAGGGGAGCATATTATTGGCTATGGGGGGCATATTATTGGCTACGGGGGGCATATTAATGGCTATGGGGGGATATTAATGGCTGAGGGGAGCATATTACTGGCTATGGGGGCATATCATTGGCTATGGGGGGCATATTAATGGATATGGGGGCATATTAATGGCTATGGGGGGCATATTAATGGCTATGGGGGCATATTAATGGCTAAGGGGAGCATATTACTGGCTATGGGGGCATATCATTGGCTATGGGGGGCATATTAATGGATATGGGGGCATATTAATGGCTATGGGGGGCATATTATTGGCTATGGGGGATGCCAACTCAGTCTTGGAAGCTAACACAACTGACACAGAAATCAGCAGTGTTCTTACTCATCTACCCAATAATAAAACCCCAGGCCCACAGGGCTTTCACTCTGAGTAGTACAAAATTCTCCAACCAGATACCACTCAGCATTTGAACAAATATCTAAATGCAGTGTTCAGAGGAGATATTTACAGTCCAGACTTTCACGAATCATGGACCATCTGAATTTTGAAACCAGGCATGGATCTTAATTTAACCCAAACCCTAGCTTACTGCTCGTTGCTTAACCAGGATTACAAAATACTAACAAAGATCCTGGCTGATTCTTACTGACTGGTAATATTATCTGTACGCTTCTCATACCTCTGGTCTATTAACAGAGGGGTATTCTCCTTTTTTAAATTTTTACATTTTTTTATTGTTTCTCTTCATCTGGCTGTGCCAGATGCCCATTCCCTGGCCAAAATTGTTTAATCTTTCCTTCCTTTTTCTCCTTCCTTTTCTTTTCCCTTTCCTTCCTTGTTCTCTCTCCCTCCTGGCAGGGTCTGTTGGGCATCAAACTTTATCCTGAATAACACATACATTATGAGCGCTATCAATTCTCTAAAGATTTTGTGATACATTTACAGTACTAATATAATTGTTGTTATGCAGATGATTTAGGGGGTGGGGGTGCTTTTCCTTCTTTCCGACATGTAGGAATGGGGCTGCGCCAGAAGTCTGGCATATTTTCAGCCCAACATCAGGCACGTTCGCATTAATGAAAAGCCGAATACCATTATCAGGCGCATTTACAGAGCGCAAATGGCACTTTGTAATGCGCCTGATTTCGGAGGGCATGCTGGAGTTGGGGCGCACTAGAACAGTACGAAGCTATAAATTTGTAGCTTCAGTACAGCAATTCTAGGCGCATTACTGCTGGAACAGGTAGAGCACTTTTAAAGTGGTATACCTGAGCCAGAAATGTCGTGTTAGCTCTAGAATGTGCATGATTTATGACCCACTGTAGAGCAGGTTCATAAATCAGGCGCATTCTGTGCTATTTTAATGTGCTTGAAATGCTGCCCAGAAAGTACACACACGCTTGAACTCCCTTTGGACTACAGCCGTGCAGAGTCAGTCAGCAGCTGCACATGCTCGTGCAGCTGCTGTACAGGGATGAGGCAGAAGGGATAATTACCCTGCTGCCTTCTCCCTTGTATGTAAAGCGCTCGGTGAGCACTGTACATACAGATCAGCGTTGCAGGGGGCGTGACACACGGCTTCCATCACGCCTACTGCGACGCTGGATCTCCTCGATCCCGGGAGCTGCGTGACAGCGTAAGCGGCGATAAGACGCCACGCTGCTTACACTGATCACCATCTCCCAGACCTGGACACACTGCAGGGAACCTGGTGAGGTGAGTATGTTTTTTTATTTTATTATCTTTAGTTGCAAAGGGTAACTATATGGCTACATGGGCTACTACCTGGCTACAGGGGCTACTACTTGGCTACAGGGACAACTATCTGGCTACAGGGGCTACTACTTGGCTACAGGGGGCTACTTATTGCCTACAGGGGCTACTACCTGGCTATAGGGGGCAACTATCTGGCTACAGGGGCTACTACCTTGCTATAGGGGGCTACTACCTGGCTATAGGAGGCTACTACTTGGCTACAGGGGGCAACTATCTGGCTACGGGGGCTACTACTTGGCTACAGGGGGCAACTATCTGGCTACATGGGCTACTAACTGGCTACAGCGGCTACTATTTGGCTACAGGTGGCTACTATTTGGCTACAGTGGGCAACTTATTGGCTACAGGGGATACTTCCTGGCTACAGAGGCCAATCTATTGGCTACAGGGGCTACTACCTTCCTACAGGGGGCAACTTACTGGCTACAGGGGGAAATAACTACCTGGCTACAGGGGGCAACTTAAGGGCCTACTACCTGGCTACAGGGGGCATATAACTACCTGGCTACATGGGGCATATAACTACCTGGCTACCAGGGGGCATATAACTACCTACAGGGGCTTATATAAATACATAATAGGGATCTATATTTCTACTTATTGGGAGACCTATATAACTACCTACTTAATAGGGGACCAAGATACCTTCCTATTTGGGGGACCTATAACTCTACCTACCTAATGGGCGCTATACACTTACCTAATTGTGGACTGCCTTGCTTATTCGGGGGTGTAACTATTGCACTTTTACGGTTTAAGGCACAAGGGGGTAATTATTATCATTTGGGGCGCAATAGATGGAGAGTTTGTACAGAGGTAGGAATTGTTAGAGAAGTGCTGATAAAGTGAGGAGTCTAAGATTTATTTTATTTTTTTATTTTATAGTGTATATTAGAAGCTGGTATAAGACGTCATGGAGGTCTGGGCAGGAAGGATAAGAAAAAGAGAAAGAGAACAACTCTTCAGAGACATCTCCTGTAAGTGTCTGGATGTAACTTTACTTTATTCAATTATATGTCTGCAGAGCCTGTGTACAGCTGGTATTTAGCACTGCATGGTAACTGTATGCCGGTAATATTGGTTGTAGTATAATGGTTTGTATTCAGCTCGCTGTTCGGCGTCTCCCAGCTATCCCTATGTGGACTTGGTTGCATGCTATCAAGATCAAGGACTTATCTTTAAGTTCATTTGAGCAACTTTTTCTATATATCTTTAAGAATGTTTAAGTAAGCCTATAAAGATGAACGTTGCATAAAGAAATAAATGAAGTAATTAGAATTTAATGTCGACCACGATGTTCTTGTATTCAGTAATGGCATTGTGTATTACTCAGTCACTATGTGGTGGTGATGTGTGGTCATGATGTGGTGGTATTACTCAGTCACTATGCGCTGGTATATGTGGTCTTAGTAGGAAATTGGTAATATTATCCTTGGGATTCTGTTTTTGTGTTTTTGGTAACTGTATGACTATTATTTAGCAGTTTTATAAGTAGCATGTTGTGTTAAAGCTTTTTGTATATTTTGGCTCTGGTTGATGGTGATGCACTGTGTCACATTGTGGTGCTTTATGTTACAGGAGAGGGGGATTTATTCACCCCACCCTGAGTGCAATTTGGCCTAGGAACGGCCCTGGATAAGACAACAACTCATACGCCTTCTATACATGAGTGGGGTGGTTGCTGGTATTATAATTGCATATAGATAAAGTGATACAAAGGGTGCCATTTATACACATATGTGTGGTGCACTATGCTGCCTTACAGTCAATGACACCACTACTATTCGATTGGGCAGGATGCCCAGCACTTTTTAGGTATCCAACATAAAATACAGACACCTCCTGCTCCCCAGTACTTGTGGGCCAAAAAAATAACATACTGGAAAAACATCAAATACAGCTCAATGGCTGAACTAAAGACTGAACCCAGTTGGAGGCTGTGCTATTTGGGAAAAATAAAACAGGTGCAAGTAATTTCTGAGCAGAAGCTCACACATCCTTTCACTAGGGGGACAATTAGAACTGCACATTAAATTGACAAAGCGCTGTGTTGCGTGAAACGGCCGTGGCTAGGATCATTGTGCTTGTCCACGGATATCTATCATTGAATAAAAGTAAAAGAAACGAAGACTGGTGAGTGCCGCTCTGATTTTTCTTCTCCTGTATATGGAGAACTGCACATTAAATTGATATCAAGCAGCACAGGGCCTTGTGTTGGTCTTCCGTCGTCTTGCCTGCCTCTCTTCAGCGGCATGCCTGCGGGAAGGGAGACTCCCTCTGCGTCCATGCCTGTCCTGAGACCTCACACACAGGTTGTCTTTCTCTTATTCTCTGCACAGGGGCCTTGACAACCCCTTAACTTGTTTGACTGTATAGCACACACGACTCACTCTCTGAGCAAGGAAACACTATACTACTCTCCCTTGTCATTTTCTATCTTCTCCCTAGCCAAAAGCACCTCCTTTTCTGCTTCCTGTCTCTCTGCCCCTTCTCCTCCCATCTCTTTGGTATTCTCCTTTGCCAGCAACAAATCCTCACCATCTTTTTTCTGGCACCATCTGCTGGAAAAGAGGTCACACAGAAGTCCCTTGTTACACCTTCTCCCCAGAGCTTAAATGGTTAGTCCCATTACGAGAAATTCTCTTCGCCGGTCGCTCGTTGCTAGGTGCACTCTAGCCCTGCATTTGAATGAGGAGGGTGACACTAGCGCAGTACTCCTCATTTACTTCTAAATGTGTTCCGAGTATAGCCGAGCACACACACTCAGCTATAATCGGAACTCCCATAGAAGTGAATGAAGAGGATGGTGCCAGTGCTGCCCTCCTCATTCAAATGCAGGGCCGGATTACACCTAGCAACAAGTGACCTGCAAAGAGAATTTCCCGTAACGGTACTACCCCTTTAAGGGTTGCCATCCCGGCAACTTGGGTTTTCACAACATAATCTTTAAACTGAGCTGGCATTTCTCTGAAGTTGGGGTGTTGGGGGTGCTGTAGCTGAATGAACTTCTTTTCTGTAGGATCTCCTCATTCTTCTCCTATCTCCACATGAGGCACGCTTGTCCTTGATTCTAGCAGCAGTGGGTTAACCAATAAAGGAAGCCTGGTATATTAAGGTCAGGTTTGCGGATGACTTCGTAAGCCTGTGGCTCCCATTGCCAACATAGCTTTCCCATTCTCATCAGCCTTGTTCCACATCATCATCACCCGATCTCCAATCTGCAAGGGCAGCTCTCTCAACATTTGGTTCACCACTAAATTGTGGGGAGCCATACTGTGGACCACCAAATCATATATCTCTTGTACCTTTCTGCAATGAACCCCCATACAAGTCTGAAGAGTCCATTCCCCCTCTCCCTACTCACTTGGGATCATCATAAAGGCATCTACTGTTTCTCCAGAACATTAGCATAAAAGGCAAATATTCTGTGATAGAGTATACGTAATATTGTAGACCAATACCACAAAATCAGGCCATCATTTTTTTCTATCTATAGCGCATAACATTAGTAGCAAAGTTCTATTCATGCGCTAACAAGCGTCATTCCCCGCAGGGTGTTAGGGAGTGGTCCGTGTCTATCTTATCTTGTAGAGGTGACATAGCTCTTCAATCACTTTACCTTTGAACCAGGCCCAGTGATCAGAATAAAGTTGATTGGGACAGTCATATGCCAAGATGAAGTTCTTCCACAAAGCCAAGGCGGCAGTCTCTGCTGTATGGTCCCATGTAGGAACAGCAACTGCAAACTTAGTGAAGTGATCGACAATTACCATCAAATATTTAAACCTTCACACTGATTCCTCCACAGTGAGATAATCCATCATAACTAGCTGAAGTGGATAAAATGACTGTTACTTAACGCCACCTGCTGCTCCATGGCCCGACAGAGTCCACAATTTCGGAATCTGTTATACACATCCTCAGTCAGTTTTTTCATGCTGGGGTGGAAATAGTACCTTTGTAGCCACTCAAATGTCTTAGTAGGGTCAAAGTGTCCTTTATTTTCGTGCATACACTATATTATGCCCTCCACCTCTTTAGAGGGTAATAGCATTTGCCAGAGGTAGTGTCTATTTCCGAAGACAGCTTCACATGCCTGTAGAGTACTCTTTCTCGGACAGTCAGCCAGAACTGCTGCAGACCTCTGAAGCAACATCACTTGACTGAAGCTAGGGGTCATGTCATCTTCCCATTCTTCATCTGTGATGCTGGTGGTCTGCTTGACCAGATTACGGGACAGTGCATCCACATTAGCATTCTCTTGCCCCGGACGGTACTGTGTTTTAAAGTTATACTTGTTGACTCGGGCCATCCACCGCTGCTCCAACGTTCCCAAATTGGCGGTCTACGGATGCACTAGCGGATTGTTCTCAGTGCGAACTGTGCACCAGTCATATCAGAAAATGTCTATGTTATGACTCAAACTACTGCCAGCAATTCCAGCTTGAAGAAACTGTAATTATCAGCGTTCTTCTCATTATACTTATGAGTCTGGCTGGCATATGTAATTACTCTTTCCTGGCCATTTTGCGCTTCGTTAAATGGTTAGTCCCATTACGAGAAATTCTTTTCGCCGGTCGCTCGTTGCTAGGTGCGATCCAGCCCTGCATTTGAATGAGGAGGGTGACACTAGCGCAGACCTTTCAGGATCCCATCAATCTGTAACACAAAGGGCAAATTATAGTCTGAATAAGCTAAAATTGGAGACTACATGGTCCAGGTATTCTATGGTTTCCTGGAACAAATGACATTTGTGGGGCTTCAACTTCAAACCATGGGACTCCAACCGTGCTATCATCCAATCAAGCTGTTCTAGATGTTCAGTATACGAGGGCAAGAATATTATTATATTGTCAAGGTAAATGAGCAGGCACTCATAGTTCAAATTCCCCAGGCACAACTCCATCAGTCTATGGAACGTGGCTGGTGCCTTATGCAGACCAAAAGGTATACGCAAACAGCCCCATGAGGGTAACAAAGGATGTCTTTTCTTTTTTTCGGCAATTGGCACCTGCCAGTACCCACTGGCCAGATCCAGAGTAAAGAAATATCGGGCGTGCCCCAATGCCTCCAGTGACTCTTTGATTGGCGGTACTGGTTAACCATGTCTCACTATAATCAACTATCTTACATATAATCAACACAGAACCAGAGAGTCCCGACCTGTTTATTCACTAACAAGATAGGAGAGGCCCACGGGCTCTGACTGGGTTAAATCACTTGTTTCTTCTGAATTTGTTTTAGCATGGCCTGTTGATACTGTATTGCCCTGCAACATTCTCTCTCAGACAGTGGGATCAGCAACTTTTGTCTCGCCTGCACACATAACAGTCTGGAATAGGGTACTCTACGGTTGCCCAGCCACCCAGTGACCCCTTCCAGCTCTTCTTTTATCCAGCACTGTTGAAAAGCCCGCTGCAGAGAACTGTGGGATGGATGATTACCAGGAACATGCTTCCAATACTTTAGCCCCAATTTAAGAGATATCAGTTTATTAAGGGCTTGTAGCACATTCATACCTAGAATCACTGGCAATTGCGAGTCTATAATGTTCTGTACCACCATCATATCTTTTCCTTTCACCATCTGCCGCCAGATCTCAATGTCAGCTTGCATGACCCCTAAAGTCTGGATCAGAAGGTTATTGACAAAGTAAGGGGACGGTGTCATTCAATTGCCATCTTATCGAGGGTTCTAACTGTGAACCTGTGTCTACTAGGCAGGTCAACTCCACCTCATTAAACTTAGCTTTGACCACTGGACTCTCACCAGTTAAGTCCTAAGCCTCTAGCAGGGGACATAACTTGGTGATTCCTCCTGCAGTTTGCCCCACAACCAGGGACTGATCTAGTATATATCCCCAGAGTTGGTCACCACCATACCAGGGACAGTTCCTGGGCATATGGCCCACTTCATCACACTCCCAACACCTCTGTTTTTTGTCTGTTTTCTCTCATTCATGCAGGTTCCTATCCTCGGGTAGACCTAACCCTCCCTCTCCACTGGGCAAGGTACGCCAACCTACCATCTCAGGTCGATAATGTCTCTTAAAGCTCCCTCAGTGCTTCCTCAATGGCATTCTTAACTCCAACATCCCCTCCTGGACCAATACCATCTCAGTTGGCAGCATGCCAGAGGTTGCTTCTACCTTTTCCTCCTTCTCTAGCGTTATTGTTTTCTTTAACACTTGAGGAAGGTCAGATGAGGATCAAGCTTAACACGTTCTCTTAAGGTTCTTCACTGTGACTGGCTCTTAATGCCCAGCAGAAATTGATCTCTCACCAGCAGTTCCATGTTGACGATGGATGCAGCGACAGTCTCTTCTCTCTTAAGCAACGCAGTCATAAGCTTCTGCAGGCTATTTGCATATTGAAGTAACGTCTCATTCTCTTTCTGGTAACAGGCAAAGAATCTCTCCCTCAATACTGCCTCAGAAGATACATCCCCATACACATCCTTGAAAAGACCCAAAATCTGCTCAAAACTCTCTCTTTGGAGTGCTGGGTGCAGCATAACTGTTTTTCTGGTCTATCCTTCCAGAGTACTAAGCACTAAGGGCGATATGTATGATCGGGCTTTACGCCGTGCGGCATGGAGTATGATAAAAAAAATCATTTTTATTAGTTGTAAAATATTCTCTGAAAAAGAGCTGAAACCTTCTATAAACATAAATCAATTAAATCCCGAACAACGCGTTTGTCGCCGAGACCGGCGCTACATCGGGAATTGCAATATAGAGAATTGCCGGGAAATACAGTAATTCAAATTCTGTAAGCGCTTCTCATTGGTCGGCAGAGGCCAGCCAATCAGAATAGGAGCGACAAAGACCCATTATATCCTATGGAGAAGTTTTGACCAATCAAAATCAAAGGCGGGACAGTTTAAAAGACAGTAAAAATACAGAAAAGAGCTGATTGGTTGAGCTAGCGGGGGCTTGGCTATCCCGGCCACTCAGAGCGTGAGCTACTTCTCCCATTGTAGTCTATGGAGAGATCGGCGCAATGCACTCTCAGCTCTCAGCGCCGTGCGGCATGGAGTATGAATAAAAAACTCAATTTTATTAATTGTAAATTATTATCAGATAAAGCGCTGAAACCTCTAAAAAGAAATCAGTTAAATCCCTGTCGCCGAGTCCGGCGCTACATAAGGAATTGCAATATAGAGAATTGCCGGGAAATACAGTAATTCAAATTGTTTAAGCTCTTCTGATTGGTCGGCATAAACAGCCAATCAGAATGAGGGCAACATTTGGCCCATTCTAACCTTGGAGGAGTATTGACCAATCAGAATAGGAGCGACAGGGAACCCATTATAACCTATGGAGAAAATTGACCAATCATATTCAAAGGCGGGACGTTCAAAATACAGTAAAAATGCAGAAAAGAGTGATTGGTTGAGCTAGCGGGGGCTCATCCAGCTTACCCAATCAGAGCGCGAGCTACTTTCTCATAGAGTTCTATGGGAAAAGAAATTTCCCCGAGCGAGCTTCTGTGATTGGCTAACTTAAAAGAGGCGCGGTTATTTGGACCAATGGGAGAGCGGAGCGACGCTCTTATGGGTTTTCTAATGCAATCGGGGATAAATTATACATAGCCCAAAATAAATGATAAGAACTACAGAAGTGGTACGATCTGAAATTAAATATATTATTTTCAATAAAATCAGTTTATTTCTTTATTTTTGTTACACCCTACTATTGATCAGTGGCTAAGAATTAAGTTAGCTCACGCTCTGATTGGCGGGATTACCCAAAAGCCCCGCTAGCTCAGCCAATCAGTCTTTTCAGCATTTTTCCTGTATTTTGAATGTCCCCCCATTTGATTCTGATTGGTCAATAGTTCTCCATAGGTTTTAATGGTTCACTGTCGCTCCTATTTGATTGGCCGGTTTCTGCCCGACCAATGAGAATAGCTTTCAGAATTTGAATTACTGTATTTCCCGGGCAATTTCCAATATCATAATTCTTGATATTTGCGCCGCTTAGATTTTTGGAAAGTGATTTTTTTTAATGTATTTTTTTTTTGAGGTTTGAGCTCTTTTCTGAGAATGTTTTCGCTTTATAAGGCGATTTTTGATTAAATACTCGCAGGGACATCTTTAATGATTTCTCGCTGTTTTCCAGCCTGTCTCGAATCGAAACAATCTTCGGCGCAGTCCTTTTTGCGCCAAAGTCCCGAAACCTCCCGCCCCACACACTGGCGAGGTGCACGGAACTTTTCCCGCATGTATGAGCGCACCTCCTCGAAGCGAATCTTAGGCGAGCCCTGCACTGGCCTCAGTCCCGCACTGCGCCCCACCCCACTGGCGAGGGACGGCGGACTTTTCACCACATTTTAAGAGCGCACTACCTCCGGCGGCGAATCTTAGGCACAGTCCACACTGCGCCCATGTCCCCACACTGCGCCCCAAACACTGGGAGGCGTGGCGGACTTTACATAGTATGTTGAGGGGCGGCCCCCCCGCGCCGACATAAATCAGACGCAAATTTCACTGGAAAACTGGCGGAAAGGTGCGCCCCGAGGGGGCGAGATTCATACATGTGGCCCTAATTCTGCTTTCTGATGTGAGGCAATATTCCACAATCAAGCAAGCCACCTCAAGTCTTTCCTTCCAGCGTTTTAGCAAAACATTGTTCTGTTGAACTTGGGTAGGTGACTAGAGTAGTGAGCCAACTGGGACTGTGGATGATGCACCAAACGAGGCAGAAGTAACTCTGTCAGTCGCCCTCCATCTTGCCAAACTTCGCCAGATGTTTCGCCAGGTGGGCGACAAATATGGGTTCACTAACATTAACTTCACTGTAGTTTTCACAGTTAGATAACAAATTCCTGAAAGAAAGTGTACTTAAAAGAATTAGGATAATTCAGAAGTCCCTAATGAAGGCTGAGTTCCTCTGTGGAGATAGCAGCCTCGTCTGCAGGAAGGGAGACTCACTCACTCACTCCACCCCTGTCCTTACATCTCTTACAGAGTTTGTCTTTCTCTAGTTCTCTGCACAGGGGCACTTGGCAACCCCTTAACTTTTTTGGCTGTACAGCACACACAAGACTCACTTTCTGAGTGGAAAAACACCACACTACTCTCTCTTTTCTTGTTCTCCCTTCTCCATGGCCAAAAAAACCTCATTTTCCTCTTCCTGTCTCTCTGCCCCTTTTCCTCCCATCTCTCTGGTATTCTCCTTTGCCAGCCACAGACACTCACTTTCTGTGTTCTGGCGCCCTCTAATAGACAAGAGGTCACACAGCAGTCTCTTGTTACAAGTGGATGCAAGCATCTCTGGTTATCGTCTTGCTCTCCCCTGCTCTCTCTGCTGTTTGTCTTATCTAATAGCAGGGAGTGTTGTTAAAACAATTTGCCACACAGGATGCCAACAGCTTGAGACAAAGTGTGTTATCTCAAAAAAAACAAACAAACAAAGGAGATTAATTAGAAGAGCTGTGTATGCAGAGCTGATATACAAATCACTGCTATAGAATCACCCACAGCCTAACCAGGAAGAGACAGAATGCATGAATCTAAAGCTGCTTTTGCCACTGTGAAACAGCATAGCGAGACAACCCCTTTAAGAATTTGCTTTTTGCAGTGTGCACCAGTGCTTTACAAATTGCTGTCTAACTTTGTCTTTTGCTTAGATAGTTACATAAATAGAGAGATAGGGATACATAATTTCCAATAGGTGATGGTCACAGCTCACCTTCTCCCTTACTCTGCACAGTGCATGAATAGACACAAAGCGTGCCTATACCTCTCTCACAGAAATCAACGAGTCTGTATATATATATATATATATATACTACCGTTCCAAAGTTTGCAGTCACCCAGACAATTTTGTGTTTTCCTGAAAACTCTTACTTTTATTTTTTAAATGAGTTCCCAAAATGAATAGAAATAAGTCCAGATTGAAAGGTTAAAAATAAGGATTTTTTTTTTTAAAGTAATATTTTTTCTTCAAATTTTGCTTTCGTCAAAAAATTGCTCCCTTTCCCCAGCAATTCCACCCCTTTCCCAAAACCTTTTGGCTTTCCCAAAGCTGTTAATTTGCTGAGGTAATCTAGAAAAAATTTCCCCCCCACTGCTTCCAGAAGCCCTCCCAAAAGTTGGATTGGTTGATGGGCATTTTTGCGTCCCCATCCGACAAGTGCTCCCAACAGCTCAATGGGGTTTAAAATCTGGTGAAGGTGGCCTCCTTTAAACGATGGGAATCCCAAGCCTGCCTTCTTCCAAAAAATAGTTTTGGAATAATTTGGAGGTGCCCCCTTTAGGGTCGTTGCCCCTGTTGCAGGATGAAATTTGGCCCCAAACCCAAGCGTGTCCCCCGGGTAGGGCATGGCGTTGCAAAATGGAGTGATACCCTTTTCTTTTTTAAAAATCCCTTTTCCCTTGTACAAATTCCCCCTTTCCCCAAACCCCCAAAGCAACCCCAGATCATACTTTGACCTCCACCATGTTTGGGAAAAATAACGGTGTCCCCACTCTTACAGCTTTCTTTTCATTTTGTTCTGCGTCTACAAATGTTCTTCGGGTGTGTCCAATCCCAAAAAAAACTTGGGATTCGCCCTTGTGGGTATATGTAATTTGAAGCTCCCCGTTGAGGACCTGTGAGGTGTTAAATTTCTAAAAAACTAGGACTCAAAATTTCCCTTGTTTGTTCCCTCAGTGTGCAGGGGGCCCCCCCCTTTCCCTTTTTACTTGGTAGGCCTGTTTGAGGGTCTCCTCTGAAGGGTGTGTAAACCATTGTGGGAAACTTCAGTTTTTTGGCCCAATTTCTCGCATGGCATAGCCTTTTCATCTTCAGCCAAGAATAGACTGTCGGTTTACAAGAAATTTCTTTTTTCTGGCCCCATTTTGGGGAGTTAATCGAAACTAACAAAGGGAATGCTCAATTTCTAAAATTTCCCTCAAAGAAAGGTCAGTTTTATGTTCTCAAATTCAAAAAAAACCTGTTTTCCCCTGTGCTAACATATTTTTGTAAAAGGGGTTTTTCAAGGGTGTTCAAAATACCCAAATAGCTTTTTTTACCCAAAAGTTATCAAACAAAATTGTCCCTTTTTAGAACCGGGAGGGGAGGGTTTGGGTTGGAATGGGCCTCAAATTCCCCTTCTAAAAAATATTGCTTTTAATTTAATAGACGTTTCCCAGCTAGAATAGTCATTTACCCAAAATTAAAATGAAATAGATTTTTATTTTGATTTTTTTAAATGTTAGTTTCTTTGAAAAAAAACTTGCTTTCTTTCAAAAATAAGGGAAATTTCAAAGTGATCCCAAAAATTTTTTTGAAGGTAGTGTATATACGATATAGAAATAGATAGCTAGTTTAGAAACCCAGAAAAAAAAGCAATTAGAAAAAAAAGAAAAACCTTTCAATATCTGATTCTAGTTGGTATAAGAAATCTTGATGACACATTCCCTTTAAAATGACTTTCAGGCTTCTGCCCTTATCATAGACATGATTCCCTTTAAAGGGTACTCTGTGATTAACAATCCCCTTGGGGGTCAATAAGGAAATGTTTAAAAAAATAAAAGATAAGACTCCTATTTAAAACCCCGGGAAAGTTCCCCCTCGGGGTTCCATGGCCCGGCCCATCCATAGGGAAAAGTATAGTAAATAGTTCATTTTCACATGAAAGGTGCACCCCAATCACATCCCAAAAAAATAAAATGCCCGGGGATTTCTGGGGCCCTTTAATTGGCTCCCCCCCAAGCTTAACGTGAAAAATGAAAAAAGGACCATTTCACTTGGGGCCTTCACCCCAGAAAATAAACCCGGATCAGCCCCAGGAGAAGGTGCATCGGGGAGGTAAGTATGGTTTATTTTTCTTTTTTAATCATGCACGGAAAAACCAATAAGTATTCTTAGAACTCAGAACACCCATTTAAATTACTTTGGTATTCTGATGTACATCTTAGAAAGAAACCCGGGCAGCAAAATTAAAACCCCTTCCCCCTATTGCCCTTGTTTTCCCAAAGGGCTAAAAAAAGGGGTCTGTGTATAATGCTAGTGATGGGTGTGCTGCTTTTAATTATTTAAAAAGAAAAAGGTTGTTTTTATTGCTTTGGGAAATCAGGGGACCCCTTACTCAAAAAAAGGGGTTGGGTTAGCCCCCGTTACTTAAAATCATCTCTGTTATGAAAAAATAAAATAGCACAGTTTGTTTTTGCCCGGGAAAAGGGGGTGATAGCTTTTTGCTACTACATCGAAATCTGTGGCAATTTATTTAAAAGGGAAAAATTGGAAATAGAAAAAAAATAAAAGGAAATGGAAGGAACATAATAAAATTATAAAATAAACCCCCAAACTACTTTTGCCCAAAAACCACGGGCCTAAGTTACTTTTACATATCGGGAATAAAAATTTAAAAAAAATAGCAAGCAAGCACTCCTTTATAAAATTTAAAGGTTTCCAAATTGGAATAGGGTGTTTACACACTAAAACTGTGGTAAAACTATACAAAAAAAACTATGTCTATCAAAATAATACAAATATTCTACTATAACAGCTTTGGGAGCAGACCTTTTGGGGAACATTGTTTTGATTATGTCAAACCTTTGCTACGGGCCTGAACTGCCTTCCAAATTTTTTTTAAAAGTTTTTTTTTTAAATTTAAAATTTTTAAATTAAAACGAAACCCAAAAACAAACGAGTTCAAAACTATCATGCAAACAGAATAAAACTCCCCCCAAAAAAACACAAAATTTTGGTTTCCCCCCCTTCAATATCAACAATGAAAAAAAGTAGTACACTTCAGGAAGACATAGAAGTCACATTACATCAGTTGTAATAAAGAACTGCATTGACAGAAGACTTTTGTAGCAAAGAAGGATTACAGTAATCAGTAATTAATATGTTCTGAAGTATATCAGAATGAAAAATTACCTTCATGTAAATCAAAGTAACAGAATAATAGTCACACCATCATTCATACCCTTCGGCCTCTGGTTTGCTGCACTCCCACCACTCAGATAGTCTACGCTATGGTCTAGTTACTCCACACCATTGAGAAACACTTAGGGTTGCCTCAGAGACCGCATCATTCAGCAGAGATGGGATATCTCTATGCCATTTTTCAAAGGAGGTTGCCAATAGGGATAGCTGGCAATTCATAATGACTTCATACATGGAAGAGACCGACTTTGGCAAAGCAACCCTTCATAGGACAGATTCTAAAGGTCCACGCTCAAAGTACAGCTGTGACGTCCCAAACTATGTTGTTGTGTTGATACCGGAAAAAAGACTCCCTTGGTAGATCAAACTGTTGCTGTATTTCAGCAAAGTTCAAGACAAAACCATCTTTAAACAATTAGTAAGATATTTCACTCCTCAGGTGGGCCAGAATCCATAATCTGGCAGATTTACCAACTATGGTAGTTTCCTGTTGCACCTTCATGGCCATAAGGGTGGATAAAGCCCTCTAAGCAAAAACAACAGCGCTCATTAATGCCGTATAACAGTGGTGGAAACATTTACCTTCTCTATATGGCAGATTCGACAACTCTTCAAACGATCCAACCAAAGCAGCCTCCAGTACAATAGCTGGGTTGCTCCTATTGGATATGAACCACTGAGAGACCTGTGACAACTGAATAGCCACATAGTAGGTATAGAGATCTGGCAACGCTAATCCTCTCCTGTCATATGGGGCTTTAAGAGTGATTCTACTCAAGTGGGGGTAGCACCTCTCCACAAAAAAGAGAAGAACAGTATATTTAGCAGCACAAAGTTCGATTTAGGAATGACACCTGGTGCTGCCCAATAAAGATACAAGACCTTAGGAAACAGCACCATTTTAATTATGCTAATTCTACCAATTAAGGATAAGGGAAGGCCAGCCCATGCTTTCAACCTGGACTCCCCCTGCTGCATCACTGGTTGCATGTTGAGCTCAGCAAACTTGCAAACCTCTTTGTGCACAAAAATGCCCAAGTATTTAATTTGTGTGACAATTTGGAGATTAGAAATAGGAGTTACCGTTCCCAAGTCAACATCATCTACCCTAAACAAGGTAGATTTCCTCTTTGTGACCCATACCAACCAATCAGATCTACCCTTACATTTTTTGGAGCACTATATGAAATTAAAGGAGAGTTCTAATTGGTTGCTATGGGCAGCAAAAAAAAGTCTTAGACCTAGACAGTTTTCTTACGTACGGCACTCGGGGGGATATTTATGAAAACTGTCTAGTTGTAATAATTTCTTTGCTGCCCATAGCAACCAATTAGAACTCCTCCTTCATTTCATATAGAGCTCTGGAAAAATGAATTGGGAGCTCTGATTGCTATGGGCAACAAGGACAGTCTTAGACCTAGACAGTTTTCATGCATGTGGCCCTATGTGTCTAAGTATGAGCATAGCAGCTATTATGGGGCCCAAAGGGTGAGGGGCCTGCTTGGGTGTAACAACCTTGTACCATTCTGTAGGGATTAGTAAATTGGTTTGAGCTACCTAGCACTGTAATATGGTTGATATATGGTACTAATATGGTACTAATAGTCAAACCTTTAATTATTGTTACTTATGTATGTATGTTTCTATTTTCGTTTCTTTTTATTGGGTGGTGAGGCCCATCTTATTTTGCTGTGGGGCCCTATAAATTTTAGAAATGCTCCTGTGTTTATGGATCTTTTTACATCTGCAACATGCTTTCCATCACACACTAAAAGCACAAGACAGTGCCAGATCCGTTGCATGATTGATACTGGCAGCTATCAACAGAACCCATTAGCTTATAATAGGGTCCATTGGGTTCTACCACAGTGTCTGTCATTACGACAGGAGAAATTGCACTGCATGCATTCAATTAGATTTTAGTTATGAGTACTACTTCTTTGTACAAGGCTGTGGGAGAACCATCAGTAAAATTATACTGTAATAGTGAAGCAGATTAGCAATGACTTCAACTCTGGTGTGTAGCTTATGACTTGTATAGAATTGCATCCATTTCACGCTGATAACTGTCCTGTGTCACAGCTGTACAATGTGACATAATACACAGGGACTCATTCAGTGCGTGATCTCACTTTACTTCTCCTTTTAACACCATTATTTCCCCAAAGCGAAATTTTGCTCTTTTTTTTCGCTTATCCATTGTCTACTTCTATGCATTTCCCTTGCTTGTGTGCTCTTGCCCTTCTTCTCAGTGTCT
Source organism: Phyllomedusa bahiana (assembly GCA_025379985.1). Lineage (NCBI taxonomy): Eukaryota > Metazoa > Chordata > Amphibia > Anura > Hylidae > Phyllomedusa > Phyllomedusa bahiana. The sequence continues at coordinate 5,603 of JAODAL010008665.1, read as the reverse complement.
TGTGCTCAGGTGTTTCTTCAGTATTCTTTTTATATAGGCTTTTTCAATTTTGATTCTGCCCTCCTGCATGCCCTTTTCAGTCTGTAGCTGGGCACAGCTGCTTGGCACAAGGGCATCAGAAGTTCAGCCTCCAGGAACATTAAAAGAATGTGCCTGCAAGGAGCCTGGGCACAGCTGGAGCACACAGCATGAGTCAATAGACTCCAAGTGAAGAGAGATCTATAGAAATGCTAAGGCCAATTATGTTATTCTATAGTTGCATAAAAATTACACCAACAAACTAAAAATATCCAAAATCTGAATTCCAATTAAATTTAATGCAAACAGAATAAACTGCCATATCTGCAGATATTACATGTGGGAACAAGTATAGCCACAGTCTGAAAACTAAAAAGCCTATAGATATGATTTGTCCCTTATTTAATACCTACTGGGGTGCTACATTAGATGTTGACAACTATTCATGTGTTTACATAAAAATGTTACTACTGAAAGTCTTCTTATAAAGGTGCTGTAAATTTATATGGCTACATTCACACGAGCTTAATAACGCTCAATGTAGGAGCCGTATAGTTAATATGTTGGGAAATGGTTTCTTGCTTTTACAAGACAGGATTTAGTCTTGTTTCTGGATCTAAAAAATACAGGCTGATGCCTGGAGTAAGGATCTGTAATTACAGTGGTAAATGGCCGGGGACTGAAAAGCCAAGTAAATCTGTTTTTTTACCCATATCTACTGATCACAGCCTAGCTGTAAGTGTAAAATGTGCTCACGTAGCGTGACATAAAATGGTGTCATCAAAACAAGAAAAAGCTTTTTGTGTGTTGGAATTTGCAAGAACGTGGTCTGTTGTAAGAGTAAAGCACAACGTTCGGACTAAATTTGGCAAAGGCGCTCCACATAGAAACTGCATTTCATGTTGAGTGAAGCAATTGGAAACCACTATCATAGGAAATATCTGGGCCGCCCAAAGACTTCGGAAGATAAGTGAGCCGGGTACACATGTAGAAGTCAACTGGACTGATTAGTGTCAACTAGGAGTTCTTCAAACCATGGTATGGCACATACATAATCTGTGTGGCAAGCTAGATCTTCTTTAGGAGCTGAAACCAGACCCCAAACCAAAGTGCAGACACTTTTGAATTGACTTGCTAGACTGATTGGAAGAAGATGAATTATCTAGTGTTCTGTAATGAGACTACCTTTCCATAGTAGAGGGCTATTCTTTATAGTGTGGGGTCGAATAGCACAGCATTTGGTACCAGAGAGTGCCTACACCTGCACAGTAAATGGTGTGTATATGAGGCCTAAGGGTAGGTGCACACAGTGTACAGTATGCGGCACAGTACACCGTGTGTTTCGGGAACTCGCGCTGATCAGTGCATACCTCCGAGGTGTGGGGGGGCCAGCAGCCCGCCGGCCCCATTGACATGCATAACTCGCGGTGCGTAATCGCAGCGAATAAATGACATGTCACTTATCCCCCCGCACGTACAATATGATTGTATTGTACGCGCGCGGGGGGACGAGGCATAATCCATAGTTCTCTATGAGAGTTATGGATTACCGTAATTGCGGCGTGCATCTCACTGCGAATAAAGCGCAAATACGCGACGAAATGCGCACTGCATTTACGCCGTGTGAACATAGCCTTAAACAATCTACCAAGGTATCTACTTAAATGGTTACATTTTAGAGTTTTGCAATGCGTTGCAATTTTACCTACTGTATACCTAACGCTGTCAAATTGTGCTTACTCGAGGAACTAGTTTTCTGTAAACTGTAAAGGAGTAATGATGATTTGGTATATTTGGATAACCTGAATTTCTTACATTTAATGCTGCCTGTACTGACCCATCTCTGTATATCTGTACTGACTAACCCCTTCCTGCCCTAACCTTAGTTTTTTAACAATCACTATTCTTCCTCACCCTGCGTTTAGTTGTAAAATAGGTCCTAAAAATCAATCCACTGGTGGGCTCCAAGAATCAACTTCACTGGTGAGTCCCAAGAATCAACTTCACTGGTGGGCACCAAGATTCAACTCCACTGCTGAACTCCAAGAATCAATTCCACTGGTGGGTTCCAAGAATCAACTCCACTGGTGGGCACCAAGAATCAACTCCACTGGTGGGCACAAAGAATCAACTCCACTGGTGGGCACCAAGAATCAACTCCACTGGAGGGCTCCAAAAATCAACTCCACTGGTGAACTCCAAGAATCAATTCCACTGGTGGGGCCAAAGAATCAACTACACTTATAGACTCCAAGAATCAATTCAACTGGTTGGGCCCCAAGAATCAACTCCACTGGTGGGCCCCAAGAATCAATTATAATGGTTCACCCCAGGCACCCTAGTTAATACTAAGGGGGACATGTATGAAAATTGTCTATGTCTAAGACGTTCCTTGTTGCCCATAGCAACCAGTCAGAGCTCCCCTTTCATTTTTTCATTTCATTCTTTATGAAATGGGAACTCTGGTTGCTATTGGCAACGAATAAAGTCTTTGACCTAGACAGTTTTCATACATGTGGCCCTAAATATATTATACATTAAATCTATCTCTATACAGGGGATTTGAAGTTCTGTATACAAAAACAAATTTTGGACCACTATAAAACTATATTAAGCAACAATATATCACCAATTTATGCTTGGAAGCTAGGACATATTCATTGGAAACTTGGTAACACTGTGCTTATGAATAACTTTTAACCCCTTTCTGACATTTGGCTGTACATAATGCCAGGAAAAGAGCATGGAGCAGGCTCAGGAGCTGAGACTGTACATAGGCAGAGAGTTCTTCTTGCCTGTTAAAGCCAGCATTTGCCTTTAGCAACCAGGACCAGAGATAACACTGATTCTGGCCATTTAGCTACTTACATACTAAAGTCAGCAGAGTCGCAGCTAAATATATAAAAAAAATAATAAGTGTTCAAACTCCCCTCCCATGTTACATAAATAGATTTAAAAAAAACAATTTGTTGTCCATAAAAATCTCAGCTATTAAAATATAACCTTTTTTATTCTGCCAAAAAAGAAAAGAAATGGTCTCTTTACTTCCCCAAATAAATAGAATAAAAAGTGATCAAACGGTCGTATGAACCCCAAAATATTAGCATTAAAGGGGTTGTCTCACTCCAAGGGTCACTTTTTAGGTTAAAGATCTTGTAAAAACAAGTCACTTTGTAATATGTGTCCATTATCTGTGTCCTAAACCCATTCTGAGATATCCCCTCTGTATGGGCAGCATCAGTTCCTCAGTCGCTATAGCTACAGACCTGTTCAATCTCTCCTGATAGGCTGCCAGCACTGGTTGCTATAGCTACAGACCTGGCTTCTACTGCAGCCTAGTAGAAGCCAGTAAACACGCCCCTGAATTCAAAATGACACCAAGAAAACAGGCCTGATGTAAGATGTATCAACGTAGTGAGACAACCCCTTTAAGGACTACAGTTCAAATATCAAGCTTTCATGATGGCCCTTAGAAAAACTTAAAATGGTATTGGTCTGAGAAGACAGCAATGTTAATGTTTCATTTATACCGGACAGTGAACTAAATTGAAACTAAACTCAGACAACAGTGCTGCAATTGTTTTATTTTTCTGTTTTACGTCACAAGTAACTTTTTGGATGTCCCAATACATCATATCATACATTAAATAGTTACATTAAAAAATATAACTTGTCCTGCAAAAAAAAAAAAAACTCCCGTGTGGCTATGTTGACGAAAACTAAAAAAGTTATGGCTATTGGATGTCGGGAATAAAAAAAATTTAACACGTCAACAAAAATTGCCGCACGAGGAATGAGTTAAAGAGATCAGGCTAAGCAAAGTTAAGTGTTTTGCAACATAAATAATACAGTAATTCATATGTACCACATGGGACTCAGTAGTTAGCCCTGTTGCCTTGCAGCATGGAAGTCCTAGGACTGAATATGGTCAAGAATAACATCTGCATGGAGTGTGCTTGTTCTCCCTGTTCTTTTCTGGGTTTACTACTACACTCCAAAAACACATTGATAACTTAAAAGGACCATCAATATTTTCATTTTCATCTCTTGACAAGCAATATCAAACTATAGTTCCCCTACGTACATGACCTTCGGGCCTGTTGGTGACGTCCCCTCTTTGCACTCTGATAGCACAGCAGTGATATGATTGTTTGATGGTTCTTCTTTCTGGTCAGTTCATAGAATTGTAAATATTATCCTCAGTGCAGAAAAAGGTTAGGGTATATCCACATGGCGTTTTGGATCCGATTTTGGATCCGTTTTTAGATGTTTGTTCGGATCCGTGTTTCGGACTCCAAATGGACCCAAACATGTATGTAACAATGTGCAGTGTGATTTATATTGCTTTCAATGTAAAACACACATCGGCATTCAGACGAGTGATCACCGATGCGTGTTTACATGCGTCTTTTTGATGCGTCTTTTGGATCCGTTCAACGAATTGACATGTCAATTCTTAATCCGAAAGATGCAGCAGACACTCTATTTAAAACTATAGGGTGCATGTCTGCTGATCCAAAACACATCCAAACACGCACCTGCATGTTGGATGCGTTTTGGATCGAATTGACGCAGCACTTTTGGATGCAATTTTTAGATCCAAAACGCCGTTTGAACATACCCTTACCCTTTTTTGTTTCATGTGATAAAATAATCCTTTCTAAGGGTGCTTTCACACGGTGCGGTTTTGATGCATTTTTTTGGATGCGTTTTTTGTGCAGGAAGGCAGAGCAATTAATGCTATACATTGTTGCACAAAAAACGCATCCAAAAAACGCATCAAAACCGCACCAAAACCGCACCGTGTGAAAGCACCCTAATAGCCATGTCCCTTTAATTGCTTTCCTGTGAAATCGGTCCTTGTGCTTGTTGAAATAGGAATGTTAACCTTGATAGAAAATGATTAGAAGCTGTGTACAGCACTGCAGAACATGTTGGCACTATATAGACAATACAAAACAAAGCATGAAATAAAGGTTGATATTTAAAAGGTGGTTGGTTTTAAGAATATGTTATCACAGTTATCTTATAGTAAGGGCTTTTCTGTGTCACAGAAAGAAACATATGTTTGGTGAAAACTATGATGTGTTATGTTATGTGACAGAGTAGGACATGCATTTCAAAACAACTCTGAAATGTGCCCTTTTCCACAGGGTGCAGATGCTTGGTGGTATATACTTCAATTACAAGATGGCTCTACATGCTGAGATTAACAGAAATGTCCATATTGCAGAAGATCCTATGCTTCCCCCACGTTTCTAAGGAAACAACTGATTTCTAAGAGGAGGGATGTAACAGCAGTAACAAAACTGTGAATAAAAGAAAAGTGTTTCAGCAGTGTCTAACATAAAATTGAACAATTTGTAAATAACTGGAATGTACTCTATATTCAATAACAGTGCTATATTACCATAGCCATTATTTAAAACGATAGATCTATTTTTCAGTTCCTCTTGAACGCTTCAATCACGGTGAGCTGCCATAAACTGCAGCTGACATGTTCACACCAGTGCAACACATCGCTTGTCAGCGAGTCTACTGCATTATAACAACGCTAATGATATAGTACAAAAAAAACTTTTTTA